>PVKE010022574.1:0-25446 GCA_004027555.1 Craseonycteris thonglongyai | reverse complement strand
AGGACCGAGGATCGAATCCCGGCTCCGGCCCAGGCAGGACCCACGTGCTGAACTGGGGAGTTCCCACAGTTTGGTTCTCTAACTGTCTCTGTCTCTGTCTCTCTCTCTATCTGTCAAAAAGTAAAATAGAAATAACTATGCACTGAAGACAAAAAGATAATTTCTCTCTATAAATGTGAAAAGATAAAAAAAAAAAAAGCCTGGTATACAATAAGCACTAAATAATAGGTGTTAATCATCATAGTACGTTTTAAATGGAAGACAATGAACTTTGTATTTGTCCATGTATGCAGATGGGTGACAGAAATCAAAATTAATCTCAACACTTAACTGCTTCAAAACACACTTTCTCACCAGGACCCCCACCTCCACCTGCATCAGAACCTCGGCCACGAGCTGAGTTGGAAAACCGTCTAGGCTTGAAGAAGTCAGGGTTCCAGCAGACTGTGTTCTGAATCCGACCTCCACAAACACACTCCTGCCTAACGTGGAACATCATTAAGAACATGTCCCCACATCATTCCCATAAATTATAGGTCCGCAATATGCATGGATTTTTAGCCATGGTGTCTGGGAAGTTTCATCTCATAGAACCTACTGGACTGGACATTAGCAGGTATTATACAAACAAAACATTATGTTACATCAAGAGCAAACACTTTTATTTAACAGCAATTACCGTAATCTCCACCTCTGAAGGGCACCTACTGAAGATGCTTCATTCCTTTTGGGCATTGACAGTTTACCAGTCAGAACCCGCCAGTGGAGAGGAGAGAAAGGCTGGTTCAAACCTGCTACCTTTTTTGTTTTGTAAGATTTATTTTATTGTTTGAGAGAAGGTGAGAGAGAGAGAGAGAAAGAGAGAGAGAAGGGGACAGGGCCCGGAGCAGTCTCCACATACTTGTATGTCATTAGTTTAAGGTGACCAGATTTTAACATTGGTAAAGTGGGACACCATTGACCGGGGGGGAGGGGGTTTTTGATTAAAAATTTGGTCTATCTCCTGCTGTTCCCTAGCTTGTCATGCATTCTTTCCAAAAATCGGGACTTTTTAAAAATGCCGTGGGATGCGGGACAAAATTGTTAAAAATTGGGACTGTCCTGCCAAAAGCGGGACGTCTGGTCACCTTACATTAGTTGTGATATGGTTTCATTCCACACAGGTGGGTGTGGGGCCACACGGGGCAGGAACCAAACTGGGGGGCCTCCGCATGGGAGGTGAGAACCTTCACCACCATCTTGGCGGTTACCAGGTATGCTGCAGTTCAGCATATGGGTTTGCCCGGGTGGGGCTGGGTTTTGATCCCTGGATCTCATCATTGCAAGACAAGCGCTCAACCTTCTGAGCTATCCCAGCATCCTCACACCTGCTACCTAACTCAGGAAGTCAGGCAACGAAATCATGGATTTAGCCTGTTATAACCAATGCTGATCAAATGGAAATATGAATTACCCATGGCTATTAGCTAGTAATAAGCTGGATAATGCCAAAGCATGAAAGTGGAAGAAAACTTTGGAAGAATTCAGCTTGCTTCATGGATGGCTTTCTCCTGTGGCCTTCTCCAGCTGGCCACACCAGGACACAGCTGTGCCAAGCTGTCCACAGATTCTCCTGCCATCCCACCACCCTCACTGACTCTTCTGGTCCTCTCCTGGCCTTCCCTTGGGCCTGTGGTCAGTACAGAGTGTTGCATTAGTTCTTCCTATTAGGAGGCTTCCTATAAGTTCATCATTAGGACGCTTCTCACTTTCTGTACCATTTGCAGCCCATATTTTTTTCTTAATGACAAAAAATATAAAAACTTCTGTGCTTCAGGGTCCTCTCAATGCCATAGTATCCCAGCAAACACTCAATGCCTGCTCTCTTTACTAGGCCCTTGTCTCTACCTTCTCATTCTCTACTACTGACATTCCTTATTTGTTGTGGCAGCTGTAAACCCAGGGAGCATTCAAGTCTTGCACTGAACCAGGGTAACTAAGAATATACTGAAAGTAGTGTCTCTACTTTTCCTTTAAGCCTTTCCCTTTCCATTAGTTCTAACCCCATTGACTATTTATAGACACCACTGATCAACGCCAAACTGTTTGAAGATATGGGACAGAAGAAATTCTGAGGGCTGTCACTTCCTTATACCTCCCTGGGAGCTGTCTCTGAGAATTTAAAGCAAGAGAATTATTGAAACACATTGTACTGATTTATTATTAATTGTCCCATGGGCGGGCACAAAAAATCAGAGGAAGGGATGCATGACTTGTGGTCACTGAGAAACTTTCAAGTGTCTGCTCAGCTCCTCAATTTATGTCATGAATAGTGGAACCAAAATGAGGAAACTAAAGGCCTGGAGATTAGAGAGGTTAAGGGGAGGGGAGGAAAGAAGTGGGGGCGAGAGCCTAATGAGGGACGGGAGCAGAAACTCGGGAGCTGAGGGAGTTGGGAGCAGCGGGGAGGAGGAGGAGGCTTTCTTGAGAACAAGTCGAAGTCTACGGCCAGGGTGTGGGATCCAGAAAAATCTCACTGGTCACCATGAATAAGAGGCCACCCGCAGAAAGACAAACACTGCTTCTGCCCCAAGAAACAGTGACATGGATGGCCAAAGAAGGCAGATTCTTATCTTCTGCCAATTCTAAAACATGTGACCAAGAAAGGGACACTGGGGCAGCCAAAACATTGTTATGACAGCAGTACAGCTTAGAGCCCACCTTCCATGGAAGAACGCACACACACTGAGAAAATAAAGTGGCTACTTGCTGCCTGATGATACCCAAAGGAGGCGGAGATGGTGACAGCCCCATTCTGTGGTGCTAGGCCGCCTACCTGCTCTATTTCCTGGTGCAACTTCTTTGGGAAATTGGGCCTTCCATTGTTGGTATTCTGTGACTTGGCCAGAACCATGCAGACAATAATGAATAATACAAACCTGATTTTACAAATCTGAAAAACACCCCCTGGTTGTCACTCTTTAGTAATTTCCTTACTGCCCACCCAGAGTGGTTCTATCTTTTCTTGATTAGCAAGCGCGAGCCCTTTCTTAGGGCAAGGGTCTAAATCCAACAAGAGATGCCATGTTGTTTTCATTCCCCCGGGGTTTCAGAGGTGGGTTGGGGAGGTATCGATCTCTCCACTGTGTACAGGGGAGGGGAGGGGAGTGTAACTGTTTCCTCAATGGCCGAAGTCCAGATGCTTGAGTTTTTCTACTAATTCTCACTCTTTGATCATGAACCAGTCGTTTCCTCATACTTTGCCTGATCTGTATATCAAAGTCAGTAATAGGCTTTTTAGGGAACTTGTAAAACTTAGTGTACTTTCAGACCACTGGATGAGCATGGGATAAATCAACTATATGGAACAAAAAAGATTTGGATGTTATGTGAGCCATATGTGTCTTTAAGTGGTATCACCAATCTTCATCTCTTCTGAATACTAATTAAAAAAAAAAAGACAATTATTATTCTAATCAGCCTCTAACCCAGGAATGTTTACCCAGGATTTCAAAAGCAACTTGCTAGACTAGGAGGGCAGAGTATTCTTATTAGGAAACTGAATTGTCTTCTAAAAACTAAAATGATGAAGGTGGCTGCCAGGACTGGGGGAACAGGGGAAAAGGGGAGTGGCTCTTCAATAGGCACAAAGTTTCAGATTTTCAGGATAGAGTAGTAAAGATCCTTTTTACAATATGAATATACTTAATACTAGTGAAATAAATGTACACTTAAAAATGTTTAAGGGGAAAGCTGGGATGGCTCAGCGGGTTAAGCGCTCGCTTTGAATCCCCGGGAACTGAGGATCGAGTCCTGGCCCCGGCCCATGCGGACCCACACGCCCTGCGCAGCCCTGTGCCCGCCTGTGGAGTGAAACTATATGGAACACTAATGTCAACTATGGAGACTGCTCTGGGCCCTCCCCCTTCTCTCTGTCTCTCTGTCTCTGTCTCTGTTTCTCTCTGTCAAAAATCAATAAAATAAATCTTTAAAAAAAAAAAAATGTTTAAGATGGGGGAATGCCGAGATAGCTCAGTGGTTGAGCATTTGCCTCACAATCCCAAGGTCTGGTGTTCGATTCCCAGCCCCAACCTGTGCAACCCCATATGCTGAACTGCGGAGCAACTGGTAACTGGAGATGGCTCAGGGACAAAGGTTCTCACCTCCCATGCAGGAGGCCCCATTTCGGTTCCCATCCCATGCAGCCCCGCATCCACCTGTGTGGAATGAAACTATGTCACAACTAATGATGTTCAACTTTGGAGACTGCTCTGGGCCTTCCACCTTCTCTTTCTCTCTCACCCTCTCTCAAACTATAAAATAAATCTTAAAAATAAAAAGTTGAACATACCAGGCGCACAGACCAACTTCAGGATACAGAAAATGCCCTTGGCCATGGCTGAGTGAGGCTAACTTCCCCTGACATGGTTCTAAATGTACCCAAAGGCACTCAGAAGGACTCCCAGCATTAACATGCCCTGTCCCTGGTATAGTGGAGACAGGAGACTGGTAGCACTCCTTTAAGCTGGGCTTTGTTTGACACGTGAGAGTAAAAACCAGGAAATGTGGCCCAGTTTCTCTTTTGGAATCCTCCCCCCCGCTTCATTATATTTGAATCTTATGTCTCTATGCTCTGTCTCAGCTTAAAAATCTAAAGTCACTCATTTCTGTTATTTCTTTTATTTCTGTTATTCTCTGACTAGTCTACATACTGCATTAAAAATCCTCCGAGGACAAAAAAGAAATCCCCTTTCAAGTGATGCTTAGAAGCTTGCCATCCTCGCCTGTCTTCATTTGTGAATATCCTGGATGCTTCAGATAACAAAGAAGAAAAGTACCAAAATGTGCTGTTCTTGTGCTAAATACCTAGACAGGAGTCCTCCGTCTTACAGAGAAACCAGTAGAGACCCAGATGTTTCTCAATAGTCCTGTAATTCATACCTGATGCCGATGGGCCACCAAACATATCTGCACGACTCTATCCTGCCCAGTACATGTAATCTCCATGCACACTAATGGTATTGTCAAAATGCCCTCTCCATATTTGCTCATGCCACCAAATTGGGTAACTACAGGACTGAATTTAATAGTGTTTTCCTTTGCTCTGTTGTGTCTTATGTAAACTCAGGATTGGTCTATCTATTGTTATTCAAATGTGTATCTTGTAAATATTCACTCATTTACTTAATATTTATTATCTACTATATACCTCACATTGTCATTGATTAAAGAATTCCTGCTTATCCTCTACCTCAGAATTTCCCAACCTCAGTGCAATTGATGTTTTGAGCTAGATATTTCTTTACGAG
Source organism: Craseonycteris thonglongyai (assembly GCA_004027555.1). Classification (NCBI taxonomy): domain Eukaryota; kingdom Metazoa; phylum Chordata; class Mammalia; order Chiroptera; family Craseonycteridae; genus Craseonycteris; species Craseonycteris thonglongyai. The sequence continues at coordinate 20,158 of PVKE010022574.1, read as the reverse complement.
GGTGGGAGGAGGCTGTTTTGTGACTTATAAAATGTTAAGCAGCACCCCTGGCCTCTGCTCATGAAATGACAGTAGAGACCCCTTCCCCAGTTGTGACAACAAAAATGTCATCATAAGACAGAAAAAAGAGTAGTGGTCACTTGGAGTTAGTGGGGAGGGAGGGATGAAAAGGTAGAGCACAGAGAATTTCTAGAGCAGTAAAACTATTCTGAGAGATACGGTAAAGGTAGATATGTGTCATTATACAATTGTCAAAATCCATAGGGCGTACACATCATTCTGAGCCCTAGTAAACCATGGACTTGGGTAACGACAGTGTGTCAATGTTGGTCTTTTGATTATAACAAATGTACCTCTGGTACAGGATGTTGATAATGGGGGAGGCTGGGGTGGGAGTAAGCAGCAGTGGAAGAACCCTCTATACTTTCCTCTCAACTGAATTATGAACTTAAAACTTTTCAAAAAAATAAAGTCAATTAAAATTACTTCTTAATTTTTAAGTGAAGAAAATGTTTCCAGACATTGCCAAATGTCCCAGGGTCGGGGTGGGGGCAAATTATCTTTTATCCTGTTATAGGCATTATTTTTCTCACAGCAATACCTTTTTTTTAATTGTGGTAAATTTTATATATATATATATATATTCTATATATATTACTGTATATAATATTATATATAGTATATATATTATTATATATAATATTATATATATAATTTACCATTTTAAGTGCATAATTCAGTGGTATTAGGTACATTTACAATGTTGTACAACCATTTCTAGAACTTCCTCATCACTCCAAACATAAACTCTGTACCCACGAAACACTGACTCCACATCCCCTGTCCTCCAAGCCCCACATCTGACTACTCTATGAATTTGACTACGTGCCTTATAGTAGTGAAATGATACAGTATTTGTCCTTATGGCTTATCTCATTTGGCATAATGGTTCATCTATGCTGTAGCATGTGTCAGAATTTCCTTCTTTTTTATGGCTGAATAATAGTCCATTTTAAGGATATACCACATTGTTTGTCCATTCATCTGCTGATGGTCATTTGGGTTGTTTCCGTCTGATTGTGACAAATGCTGGTAGGGACATGGGAGTGCAAATATCTGCCTGAGTCCCTGCTTTCAATTCTGTGGGTACCATATATAACAAGCAGTCGGATTGCGAAAGACGTTTAAATGTGACCATTTTGAGATCACTGTTTACAAGGGAACTCATAACTGTTTGACTGGTGGTGACCAGAGGACATGCGATGTGGGGTGTGACTTTGAGGGTTCACCTCTGGCCTCTGCTCCTCACTGCCTTGCGCAAGTTACTTAATTGCCTTACATTCCCTTTTGTGCTATACAGAAAGATGACGAAATGGCCCGTGACTGGGCCTGAAAGCAGGAAATGAGAGGAAAGTCCCTGTACTACCGCCAGCACAGCTAGCTGCACGTGGTGGGTGTCCAGCCCTGGCCCTCCTTAGACCTGCAGCAGTCTGACATTGGCAGCCGGGGCGACGTTCCCAGCACGTGAAGTAGCCACAGCACAGCCCGCATGGCGCTACCCAGCATCTCACCTCCTCCCCATCTTCCTCTTTAACCCAGTTGTGATTGGGTTTGCACGGTCATGTGCCCAGTAAAATACTCACCTCCCACACGCCCTGGCTTCTGAGTGTGGCCATGTGACCCAATTCTAACCAGGGAACTGAAAGAGAAAATGTCTAGTGGAGGCTTCTTTTCTTAGAGAAATTTCTGTTTTCGTTTTTGGGTATGAAAACATTTACATGATTTGAAAGTCAAAAGTATGAAATAAGGTACTTTCCGTTCTCTCACCTCCATCCTTGTCTGCTACACCTTGTTACCTCCTCCTCCTTTAGACATAGATGTTTGTTTGTTTCCCTCGCAAATATCAGTAAGTGTATACGAATATTGCTTTCCTTCTTTTTTTACATAAAAGAATATATATCAATATAGCTATATTCATAGCTGTTGTTCTGTGTTCTATTTTATTTCATATTCTTGAATCTTGGAGGTCATTCCGTAGCTGTAGGTGTAGTGCTTCCTCATTAGTTTTTTATTACATAGTATTTGATAGTGTAACTGTATTGTGGGTTATCCAAACAGTCCCTTATTGGTGAACACGTGGGTTGTTTCCAATGTTAATCATCATGAATGCCACAGTGAATCTACATGTCTCATTTTGTGTTTATGTCTGATACCATTTGGGATGATCCTAGAAGCGGGATTGTTGGGATGAAGGGTAATGACATGCATCATTGTGCTCCAGCTTTTGCCAAGTTCTCTGCTGTGGGAATTGAGCCGGTGGCCTTGAAGAGCTTTTTGTTTGCTCCTTACTCTTTTTTCCATCTCCTTTCTTCCTGCCTAGGACACAGAAGCTGATTCTGGTAAGTATAGCAGCCTTTTCATGACCTTGAGGATTCAAGCTACACCTTAATTGGGGAAGCCGGGATGGCTCATCTTGCAAACCCGGGGTCCAAGGATCAAATCCCAGCCCCGGCTTGTGTGAACCCATATGCTGAACTGGCGTGTGCTCCTAGTTCAGTTCTCACCGGGGCGAGCTTCCTGGGGGAGGTCCCCAGTTTGGCTCCCACCCCAGGCGTGCTGGTTCCTGCCCTGCGCTCCTGCACCCACCCATGTGGAATGAAACCAATGACATGCAACCATGGAGACTGCTCTGGGCCCTTCCCCTTCTCTCTCTCTGTCAGAGGCAATAAAAATAAATCTTTAAAAGTCATGCCTGGGGAAGCCGGGATGGCTCAGTGGGTTAGGCGCTCATTTTGCAGCCCCGGGGACTGAGGATCGAATCCCGGCCCCGGCCCGTGCAGACCCATATGCTGAACTGGGGAGTTCCCTCAGTTCAGTTCTCACCGGGGCGAGACCCCAGGGCAGCCCCACTCCCACCTGTGGAGTGAAACTATGTGGAAAAACCGATGATGTGCAACTATGGAGACCGTTCTTGGCCCTCCCCTTCTCTCTGTCTCTGACTCTGTATCTCTCTTTCTCTCTGTCAAAAACAATAAGTAAATCTTTAAAAAAAAAAAAAGTCATGCCTAAGGATGGCAGAGCTGGAAGCCAAAAGAGCTCCCCAAGACTATGCGGCCCAACAGTCCAGTTCTTCACTGCCTCCCACGAGAAAGATGCAAAGCCCCCTCCTGCATAATTATTCAAGGTCCCATTAGTCACAGCCAAGGACAATCACAATCATTTAGATCAGCAGTGTCCAACCTTTTGGCTCCTTTGGGCCATAATGGAAGAAGAGTTGTCTTGGGCCACACATCAAATACACTAAAACTAACAATAGCTGATGAGTTAAAAATAGCTGATGAGTTTAGGGAAAAAAAAGTTGCAAAAAATCTCATAATGTTTTTTAAATATATATATATATATATATTTTAAGATTTATTTATTGTTTTTGATAGAGAGACATATACAGAGTCAGAGACAGAGAGAAGGGGGAGGGCCCAGAACAGTCTCCATAGTTGCACATCATTGGTTTTTCCTCATAGTTTCATTCCACAGGTGGGAGTGGGGCTGCACAGGGCAGGAACTTGGCCGGGGTCTCGCCCCAGTGAGAACTGAACTGGGGGCACTCCCGATTCAGCATATGGGTCCGCACAGGCCTGAGCTGGGATTCGATCCTTGGTCCCCGGGGCTGCAAAGTGAGCGCTTAACCCACTGAGCCATCCCGGTTTCCCCTATATTTTTTATTTATTTATTTTGACAGAGAGAGAGAGAGAGACAGAGACAGAGAGACAGAGACAGAGACAGAGAGAGAACCGAACTGGGGGAACTCCCCAGTTCAGCATATGGTTCCGCACGGGCCGGGGCCGGGACTCGATCCCTGGTTCCTGGCGCTGCAAAGTGACTGCTCAACCCACAGAGCCACCCCGGCTTCCCCTCATAATGTTTTAATGTTTGTGTTGGGCAGCACTCAAAGCCATCCTGGCCCGCAGGTAGAACATGACTGATTTAGATACTGACTAAATCTAGTTAAAATTGTTATATTAATTGAAACACTTGCAATTTATTAGTTACTTGGTACTATTTGCTACTAACCACATGTGGCCACTAAAATTCAAGGCAAAGAACAGGAAAACATTCTTGTCTCAGTTGCATGGGCCACATTATGAGAGTTCAATAAACAGAACTCTATTGGTCATCATATTGGATGGTGCAGTACGGACTATCGCCATCATCACAGTAAGTGCTACATCATGATACACAATTCATGGTAGCACTGAGGGGGTCATACTCAATGATAAGCATTTAAGTAGCTGCCATTCTGATGAACTACTATGTCTTCTAAATTATTACTAGAAACATAACTTTATGTGAAATTAGACCTATCAATCGGTTAATCCAATATTACGATAAACGTGACCTGCCTCAGCTTCGTCCATTATGGAAAAACCCTCCCCCTGTGGGTGTCTGCTTCCTTGTCAAGGACATTTGTGCTGTGGGAGATGACCCTGCCAATATTCCCTCTAAGGTGTAGCCTTATACACAGTGTAAGCACCAATTTCAGAAATAAAACGCATAGCCCTTTACCAACAAACGTCACCCCAATAAATTTAACCATAAAGCATGTATAACCCCCCCCCAAAATACTATATAGAGAAAATCAGAAAGCACAATCACCAGACAAGACAACTAGTGTGTTGTGAAGAAAAAGTTATTTCACCAATAATGCAGGCAATAGCCCAGCGATGTGAAAAGCATTGAAGGGTGAGCTCAGAAGAAATGTCAGAGTAGAGAGCCCGCAGCGTTTGAGGATGGGCCTTGCCATCTCCACTTCAGTTCTGAACGGAACAGCGAGGTCTGAAATGCAGGAAGCAAGGAGGACGTTTGCAAATTCCTGAAGCTTTGGGGGTTTTCACACAGTGTGGATGCCCATATTGTGTGATGAGATCAAGTGGAATCATCTGTCAGCCTGTCTGTTCACATAGCTATGCTATTCCTAGAAAATGTACCTCTTTCCCCAAATAAACACCATATGCCTCTTCTCTTACCTAATTGGGTTACTGTATCCCAGCGACCTGTGGCATGTGAGGGGAGGGAGCAATGCCTGGTAACTCAAGTGACCATTTTGGGCTCTTCTGTAGAACATTCTCCAGGCATGTCCCGAGCAATGGGGAACCATATTAAGTATAAATCGGAAATGAAGTTTGATTCCTGCCATCTACAGCATCAGGAGAAAGAAAAAGAAAGACAATAGCACCCATCTTTAGAACCATCGGCCCCACGATGCCCATCACTTACTTATCCAGCTTGTGTCATGTCCACCGTGGTCATGCCTACGTCAGAAATACCTTTCATTCTCTTTCTTCCCTCCCTCTCCCTCGCCAAACCTGTGTAACTCAACTGCCCACCCACTCCGGTCTACACTGGACACTGCTGGGGTAGAAACAGTCCACCTGTGGTTTTTGCTATTTAATGGATGCAGAATTTCAGTTTGGGATGATGAAAAATTCTGGAGATGGGTGGTAGTGATGGTTGCACAACAGTATGAATGGATTTAATGCCACTGAATGTACGCTTAAAAATGACTTAAGTGGCAAATTTTATGTCATGCACAGTCAACAGTTTAGTGGTTACTTAGGGTAAAGGGGGAGGTGGGTGGAAGAGCTGGAGAGGGAGTAGGGAGGGGACATCAAATATATGGTGACAGAGAGAGAGCTGATTCTGGGTGGTGAGCACATAATGCAATGCATAGAAAATGAAATGTAGAATTGTACACCTAGAAACAATGCAACTGTTATCAACCAATGTCACCCCAATAAATTTTACAATAAAAAAAAATTATGTTGTGTACATTTTACCACAATAAAAAAAAACCAGAAAAAAAACCCAATGTTATTGGCTAGTGTCACTTTATTTTAATTTTTAAAAGATTTATTTTACTCTTTGGGAGAAAATAGAGACAGACAGAGAAGTGGGGAGGGCCCAGAGCAGTCTCCATAGTTGTACATCATTGGTTGTGACAGTTTCATTCCACATGGGTGGATGTGGGGCTGTGCAGGGTGGGAATCAAACCCGGGGCCTCCCAAATGGGAGGCGCAAGAACCTTCCCCGCCATGCTGGGTGGTTACCAGTTGCGCTACGGTTTAGCATATGGGTTTTGCACGGGCCAGGGCCAAGATTTGATCCTCAGACCTCATGATTGCTAGGTAAGCACTCAACCTGTTGCGCTATCCCAGCATCCTCCTGAGGTCTTTCTAACGGCGCTGTTGGACTCAAATCATTAGTCATTTCCTTCATCCTTCTCTTCTTCACCTCTCACTGATGATTCAGCAAGTGCTGTCAACTAGTCATCTAAAATTTACTCCTAATCTGGTTTTTTTTGTTGTTTTTTTTTCCATTTCCTTTCCCCCATCCCCTGAACCATTACAATAGCTTGCTCCCAGGACCTCCTGCTCGCCTCTTGTCCCCATCATAACAGCCAGTTTCCCCCACCCTCCAAAGAAGTAAATTACATCATTCCATGTCCCAGCTTAAACCCTTCCAATGGCTTTCACTGCACCTCTAATGACATCTAAACTCCTTACATGATCTGAGTCCAGCCTACATCTCTCCAGCCTTATCTTGTACCATACTCTTCATTCACTGTGCCCCAGGCATGGTAGCCACCTTTCTGATCCACTAACTCAGTGTTTCTCAACCAGAGGTAGATGATTTTTCCCTCAGGGGACATTTGACAATATCTGGAAACATTTTGAGGGAGGAGGTTACTACTGGCATCTAATGGCAGAGGCCAGGGGGTAAGGGTGGCAGGAAATACTGCTAAATATCCTACAAGGTACTAGAAAGCCCCCCACAACAAAGAACTAGTTGGCCCAAAAATGTCAAGAGTGCTGCTATGGACCGAATAGTTGTATATCCCTCAAATTCATATGTTGAAATCCAAATCCCCAATGTGATGGGTATGTACATATACCCATATAATAATTAAGTTGAAATGAGGTTATAAAGATGAGGCCCCCATGATGGAATTAGTGCTCATGTAAGAAAAAGATGAGACTTTCTGCCATGTGAAGACATAGCAAGATGGCAGCCATCTACAAATGAGGAAGAGGCCCTCATCAGACATCAAATCTTCTAGAATCTTCATCTGGGACTTTCTAGCCTCCAGACTGTGAGAAACAAAGGTTTGGTGTTTAAGCTGCCTAGTCAATGGCATTTTGTTAAAGCAGTCTGAGCTAAGACAAGTACTGAGGCTAATAAACCCTGCAAACTGCTAAAGTAACTGGGTGCCAATCTCCTTCCTGCCTCAGGGCCATTGCACAAGCTATTCCCTTGGCCTAGAATTCTGTCCCTCTACTCTCTGCATGGTTCATTCGTAGCCCACCTCAGATCTTATTTTCCCAGAGAAGCACTTTCTGATCACCCATTCTGATTTTCCAAATTTACTACCCAATAGTTTTCTTATTTTATCTGTTTATCATCTGTTCCCACTAAAATTAAGTTTCTGAACAGCAGGAATCTTATCTGCCTTGCTCACCAGAGCCTGGTAGTGCTTGCTACCTAGTTGGCAATCAATGGATATTTTAGGAGAACAAATGATTTTCCAGTGGATTTAGTTTGATTCTAAATACATGTGTGAGTTTCAAGTATGTACATTGCATAACTGATAGGTACTACAGGACCTTTAAAATTGGTTAACACAGTTACTATTCTCAAGCAGCTTAAAATTATATAAGAATAAAATGTGCTTTTATATACCTTATGCAAAATAGGATACATGGTATAGGGAGATGGTACAGCATCATGTGGTGAAGGGCACTCACTGAGTTGTGAGATAAATTCATGCAAGATGTCTAAGTCTTAAGATTGCTATAGGGTTGAGAGGCAGCATCATATAAGGGTCAGGAACATGGACTCTGGAGCCTAGACTAGAGAGGTTCAAATCCCAGCTTAGTTACTTCTAGCTGTATGACCTTGAGCTTTTTTTTTTTTTTTAAGAATTTATTTTATTGTTTGAGAGAAAGAGAGAGAGAAAGAAGGGGGGAGGGCCCAGAGCAGTATTCATAGTTGTACATATTAGTTGTGATATTGAACTACCTTTTTAATCTCTCTATCCTTTAGTTTCCTCATCTGTTACATGGACATAATAAAGGTATCTGCTTCATAGCCTTGTGAATTTAAATTCATTATATTATATAAAGCACATGGATACAGAGACCACTGTAGGTCTGGCCACAGTATTCAAAGAAAGGAATGATCACACAGGACTAAAGGCGGGGATGGTGGAAGGGCTGACTGTTGCAATAATGTGAATTTGAATGGAAAAAAAAAAATTGATGAGGGTCTTCTCAGTGTAAAGATTATATATGTCAAAATAGATGTGCCATGACCTGGTGTGTTGCTTAGGAATAAGGCCAGGCAAACGTCCTTTTTTTTTTTCTCTTCACCTATCTATGTAAAGAAGGATGCTCTTTTGAAGGAGAGCAACTGATGGAACCACGGCCATCTGTTGATCCTATCAGATCAGAAAACGTGAGAGATCTGGTCACCAAATCACTATCTCATTTTTTGTTTTTATTTCTGTGAAGTATGCTTTGGTTAAAAAATAAAAAATGACTAACTCATTTGGTTCTACAATTATAGCTGTGAGCTTAACCTTCTCAGTCAGTTTCCTCATCCCTGAAACAAGAATAATAGACAGTGCCATCAGCGGTCCCCTCGATCTGTATCTTGCTTCAACAGTGTTTAAACAGAACAGACCCAGGGACTCCCCTTCTTCCAGCTTTGGACAGCTTTCCAACCTCTTTTCCAGTGTCACCCTTCAGAATCATCTCAGCCATCCTCAGCTTCAGAGATCAGCCAACACCATTTTCTGAGCTTAACTCCTTATTACTGAGCAACTATGAGCTCCCACGTTCATCTGTATTCCACAGAGGTACAGACCGCCACCAACCGCCTGGTCAACGTGCATCTGTGGGCCTCCTACACCTACCTCTCTCTGGCCTTCTATTTCGACCATGACAATGTGGCTCTAGAGGGCGTGAGCCACTTCTTCTGCAAGTTGGCGGAGGAGAAGCGCTAAGGTGCCCAGTGTCTCTTGAAGATACAAAACCAGTGTGGTGGCCACGCCCTCTTCTAGGATGTGCAGAAGCCTTCCCAAGAAGAGTGGGGTAGAACTCATGATGCCATGGAGGCCGCCATGGTCATGGAGAAGAAGCTGAACCAGGCCCTTCTGGATCTGCATGCCTTGGGTTCTGCCCTTACAGACCCCCATCACTGTGACAATCTGGAGAATCACTTCTTAGATGAGGAGATGAAACTCCTCAAGAAGTAGGTGACCACCTGACTAACCACAGGCTGGCCAGGCCGGGCTGGGTGAGTATCTCTTCGAAAGGCTCACCCTCAAGCACGACTAGGAGCTCACAGGCCTTTGAGAGGCCCGTCTGCATGCCCCTGGCCTTGGGCTTCTGCCTCAGCTTCTCTCTACCACCACCAGGCAGGCAGCCTTCCAATCACCTTGGAGCCCTCTCCCATGTGTGCACCAAATTGAAATAATAAAGCTTTTTGCAGAAAAAAAAAAAAGAAGAAGAAAGCCTACCCACTCTACTTTGGAGAAGTAGTGCTTGAATCAATCAGTCAATAGATGTGCATGGCTTAGAGCAAGTTTGTCCAGCCCGCGGCTCACTGGCACATGTGGCCCAGGGTGGCTTTGAATGCTGCCCAACACAAATTCTTAAACTTTCATAAAACATTATCAGACTTCTTTGCGATGTCTTTTTTTTAGCTCATCAGCCAACATTCGTGTTAGTGTATCTTATGTGCGGCCCAGAGAAGCCAAAAGATTGGACACTCCTGTCTTTGAGTGTTAGGTAGATATAACATAGATGTAAGATAGTTTCTAAAAACACACCCAGCATTTTACTCAGAACTATGATAAGCATAGAAACTAATGTCATCCTACTACATTTAACAATAAAAAAATACATATGATAGGCAATGCATTTTAATGTAGATGAAAGGAATTCAAGAACTTTAAAAACCTTTTTTCTCTCTTCATGTTTCAGAGAAGAAAAGAGAAGGTGGGACTGTAGCTGAGTGTTGGGTTCCTGGACCTGGGCAGAGCCAACCATGTAAATGTTTCTGCAGATCAGGGAAGACCAGACATTGCTTCTATTAGTACCTTGGTGCCCCTCTGTGTCTATCCTGTTAGCAAAGCCAGACACAGGATCCATCCTCAAAAGGAAATGCCAACAAAATAGCTTCTCCTTATTCCTTGAAAGGAAAAAATGATTTCCTTTTACTGTTTAGTCTAATAAGCAAGAATCTGGGAACCTCTGGCTCCATCCTATGCATTGCGGTGTTGGGGGAAATTCTACAGGACTTTCAAGCCATCAAAATCCTACAATCATCTCAGAAAGGCAAGCTTGCTGACTAGGAGTTACTAAGAATTTTTTAAATTTGTAAACATGTCAGGACATGTCAACAAATATTCTTTAGCCTTCTAGTAGCTTTCTTAGCCCACAGCATGCTCCCTGCCTGTGCTGTCCTCCCAGAAAGCCTCCCAGAGGAGATCAGAGGCAGGAGGCAAGTTTCCAGCAGGCGCTAAGTCAGCTTCTTCCTCTTCCTTGAGGCTGAACACCCCTTAGACGTTCTGAGTTTTGTTCTCAGCAGGTGCCCCAAGACAGGCTTAGGGCCACGTCAACAATCAGCTGAAGGAAAAGGCCAGAAGCAGGGCTTCCAGTGCGATTAGGAGACCACACCCAAAGGAGCCCATGGAGGAAGGGGGGTGCTCAGCTGGGAAGGACTGAAGGTGGGGCCCAGGGTGGAAACACTGAAGCAATCCAAGGCTTCTGGTCTCTAGTTGAGACCCAGGTAAGAGCCAAAGAGAAAAAGAAGGTCCCCCTCTCCAAGCTCTGCTAGGCTGAGGGAAACGGAAGATTGGGGGGTGAGCAGGTTATTTCAGAAATTTCCCCCGAAAAGAGATGGGGGAGGGGGTGTCAGAGAATGTGCTGCCTCCCCTTGACCCCTGCAAAAAAAAAAAAAAAAAAAAAAAAAAGCAGAGTTGGGGACAAGAGAGAAAATGGGATGGAACTGAGTTAGGACTGGGAAGGCCTGTGGGGGAGGGGCAGGGAGGAAACGGCAGCTCGGTCTGCAGCCGCCACTGGCAGGAGAGGAGGGCTGGCTGCGGCCCAAAACAACTTGAACTCAAAGGAGTCGTTTGAGTTTAATCCTCCCCTAGGACTGTGGAAGAGGGAAAAAGGAAGGGGGAAACAAGTCCGAAGTCTGCAGAGGAAGGAGCTCTTTGTTGTACAGGGCTACCTCTTGGGCCTGTCCTCAATTTTCTGGGTTTTGTTCAGGTTTAAAAGGAGAAGTTTTATGTCACCCATGAGAGTCTGCATTTTTGTGGGATTCAAATATTCCTTAATTAGGTGTTGTCTCTTTACAGAAAGAAAAGACGCCTTTTATTTCATTTTACTTTGCTATTTTAATTTACTCCCTTTCGTGTTTAATAACTAGGTAGGGAAATGTTAAACAGCTGCTGTAAAATATTACAAACCCTGTTCCCTGGGAACAACTGAAAAGGAACTTTCTAGTGCTATCTCCCATCCCAAAGAGGAGTCTGGGGCAGGGGACCCACAAATCCCAGCTCTGGGGTGGAGACTGCTGTGAGGGGTGTGTGTGTATGTGTTCTTTCCCTCCATACCACTGCAGTCCCCCTCCCATCCTCGTCAATCCACCCACCAGAACCTTCTTTTTCAGTGGCGTTGAGGGCAGAGGGCAGGGGTGGTAGCTGTTTGAATGGAGAGGGAGAGTTTCCAGGAAGCAAGAAATATTCATCCACCCCACCCCCCCCACCACCAAAGTGACCTGCTCATCCCTTTTCTTCAACACCACTGTCCTAATGGGGGCTCAGACTACTTACCCAAAACTAGAGAATTTGCCCGTGAAACTCGGTGTGGGGGTGGGGTGGGGGTGCAGAGCACAATAGAAAAGCAGAAATGGCCAGGAAAATGTTTGGCCATGGTCTACTGGAGACTGACTTTCTTATTGTGTTCTAAGTTTGAGGAAAATGACAGAAAGGGAAGGGACTACAGTTTTTCTACCACTAAAAATGCAAGGGGGGCAATACTCCCGATGGAGTTCTGGGCCGACCCTTCAGCAAAGGGTCAGTAGCTGTCTGCAAATTGCAGAAGCTCCCCAAGGGATCTGGAACACAAATTTGTGGGGCAGCACAGGGCACTAGTTTCCGTCTACTGAGCTGTGTATGATGCTTATACGCTCATTTTGCTGGCAAAGGAACCTGTCATAAAATGTAATACTGACTATAAAACAAATCAGCGCTTTGAAACGACTTGCTTCAGATGTTTTCATAAATCCCTAATGGCTCAGGCACTGCCTGCTATTGATAATATTAATGTGTTAATAGTTCCTCTGAAGCGGCACACTGGGTAAGGCTGGACACACACACACAGACACACACACACACACACACACACACACACACAGGAATACCACAGAACTGGAAAATAATGGCCTTGACTCTCCCCTGAATTCCAGCTGCACTTTGTTGACCTCAGAAAGCCAGAACCAAGTGAGATATCTGATATTTTAAATTCTTAGCTGGAGCTCCCCTTTAGTTTAAAGTGTTTTATATCAGTTCATAAAAAAGTATATGGGTACATATGTACATATAAAAAGCATATGAGCGCACGCATGTTCCTAGTAGCACTATTCACAAAAGCTAATAGGTGGAAACAAACCAAATATCCATTGGCATATGAACAGGTAAACAAAATCATATACAGTTAACCAGTACCACCCATGGGGATTGGGAGATGCCAGATGAATATAAGTAGATTCCCCATTAACCAGATCTCAAGCAACTGGCAAAAAAATGTTGCTGGATGCTTGAGTATGGCAGTTGCTTGAGTTCTAGTTAGTGAAGAGTCTATTGTATATATATATATATGTATCTATTTCTACACACAATATAGATAGATCAATATATAGGTAGATAGATGGAGATCCATCCATGCATTTGGAGTATTATTCAGCCATAAAAAAGGAAGACGTTCTGGTGCATACTACGACATGGCTGAACCTTGGGGACATTATGGTCAGTGATATAAGCTAGACACAGAAGGACAAATATTGTACAGTTACATTTACATAAAGTACCTAGAGTAGTCATATTTATAGACACAGAAGGGGAATGGAAATTAGGGTTTAATGGGTACAGAGTTTCAGTTTGGGAAGATGAGAAAGTTCCAGAGATAGATGGTGGTGATGGTTTCATAACCATGTGATGTATTTAATGCCACAAAAAAAAGTATACTTAAAAATGGTTCAAATGGTAAGTTTCATTATACATATTTCATCAGAATTTTTTTAATGAGGCAAAAAAAGCAGGTGAGTTATGGACATCAGTCTTCTCTACAACGTCCCACATCCTCATCTACTTGAGTTCCCTGCCCAGGGCCCACAGCCCTGTCCCCAGGGCCTCAGAGCGGCCAGCTCCAAGGGCATCTGGCTCCCCCAGGACTCACATAGGGCTTCCTTTGCCCTTAAGGGAATGAAAAGTTTTATGACTACAATTCCTCACACACCCATCTGGCCCAAGGAAACCTTACCATTAAAACCACATTCCAACCTCAAAAAACAACTTAAGGAACCAAAAATGATACTTTTCATGATGTAATTTCTCAGCTGCCTTCCTAACAGGCATCATTCAGATTGGCGGAATCTCAGAAAATAAACATAAATCTCCTTACCTATGGCCAAAGTTTTCTCAAGGCATATTTCTGTCTCCGGACCACCCCCCAGCCCTCTGATTTATGGGGTGGATAAAAAGGTTCTAGAAAGCCATTGTTAGGGGATGCCAGGATAGCTCAGCAGGTTGAGTGCTAGCCTTGCAACTGAGAGGTCCAGGGATCGAATCCCACCCTGACCCATGTACACCCATATGTTTAACTGTGTGGCAAAACTGGTAATGGCCAGGATGGAGGCAAAGGTTCCTGCCTCCCATGCAGGAGGCCCCCATTTGGTTCCCATCCCACGTGGCCCCACATCCACCTGTGAGGAATGAAACCATGTCACAACTAATGATGTACAAGTATGGAGACTGCTCTGGGCCCTCCTCACTTCTTTCTCTCTCTCTCTCTCTCTTCCTTCCTGAAAAGCACTTGCTTAGAATCGCTTCGTGATTTTGCTCCTCAGTTATGAGCAGAAGAACCTAGGAACTACCAAAGCTGTTGGGTCTGAAGACAGACAGGGTGGCCCAAACTGAAGCTGGTGCCTACCCTGAAGTTTCTCTCAGTAACACAACAGACACTGGATCTAGGCCACAGGTTTTTCTAATGCTTGCTTTATTTAAGAACTGGCCAGAAAAGTCAATCCTTTGCCCTGTGCCCTAAACGAAGACAAACATTGGCATAATCCAAGTCTCCCCCAGGGCCTTCCCTTAAATTTCCCTTACACATCATTACCCAACCTAGGCTGCCAAAAGCTCCTGGGTTCCCTCACATAGGCTTTGGCCCAGCTTTGCATCTACAGTATGTCAGTGCCAGGCCTTCCTCTCCCTGCCAGGTCAGAAAGATGAAACCTGCAGCTGGTGATGAGAAGGCTGTTCAGAACCCTACGTAGAGACAACAGAATGTGAGCATGATGCCTATTAGTTCAGGCTGACAGGCCCAATGGCATGGACCCCAGACAAATAAGAGGAACAGGCTAGTAAGAAAGGGAAGCCCCACTGAAAGGAGTGGGGAGCAGAGCACAGGGTTCCCACTATGGAGGGGTGGCCTTAGATAGGGTGTCAGTGATGTACACAGCCCAATAAAGTCAGAATCAGAACACAGTTCGAGATGTGAGCCAGTTAATAGGTTAACACTTGGACTTGAAGCAGGGGGAGAGATGTATGATCACTAAGAAGGAATGCCGGGATAACTCAACAGGTCTAGGATGTGTAGGTCCTGATAATTTATTGGTTGGTTTTAAATATAACTATATGTATGTGTGTGTGTTGTGTGTACATGTTGATTTGTCTGATCAAATATGCATTATACCAGGGCAGAAACACGTGCAACAGACTCTAAGGAGTGTTTGTGTTTACACATTTGGAGATATATTCAAGGAAATCATATTTTGCTTTGTGCATACACATTTGATTTTGCTCCTTGTAATTCCTCTGGAAGCCTGACCATTGTAACTACTCCAGCATGGACTCAACTTGGCAGGGGAAGGGGGGTTGTACACAAAGTTGCAAAGTGCTTTTATATTTTAAAAGGTGCTTCTCCCTGATTGCTGATTTGCTGGCTGATGGGCCTCCTCTGGATCCATTTCCTGTTTCAGGGCTGACCCAAGCCCTCAGACCTTCCAGGGTGGTGAGACAGCAGCTGGGAATCTCAGTGGGGTCTCTGCAATTCAAGGGGGCCTATTTGGAAACAGGGTCTCAGCTGACACCTGCCTCTTTCTCATCCTTGTGTCCAGCAGGCACTGGATATATAAGACTGGGGTGGAGGGCCAAGTGACCTGTGAATCAACTTTGCAAAAAGGAGGATAGAAAAAGGAACAGAATGAATGTAGGATAGTGCGACCTGCGGAAAAGGGGGACAAGAAGAATGGGGGACTGAGGAAGCTGGAGATTTAAGACCCCCCTCCTGGGAGCCCAATGCATTGTCCTGGGAATTGGCTCACCAGACTTGAGGTCTCAAGAGAACCCCAGGTCAGGCTAACCTGCCACTCCCAGGGGCACAGCCACACTCAGTTGAATTGAGGGGTCTCTGGGCCACACCTCAATCCTCTCCTCCCTACTCCCACCCAGGACAGACCTTGTCACCATGCAGCCAATGCACCAAGCTCTCTCTGGGCCCACTAGGGTACAAGCACTCCAAACACGGATTCAGTCTGTATGGAATCACCCACAAAGCAACAACCACCTTCACACATTCACTGCCTCCAAATATCCTGAATCAAACAGTGCTGGTCACAAAAACCAGTGGAGAAATTCAAGATCATCTCCTCAAAAACGCACAGGTCCACCCGCCCCCCTGGGACCACTGTTTCTTCTGGAAGCTCAGTCAGGGGGTTTATGTCCCATGGGCCTTTTCCTAACCTCACAGTTGTTCACAATTTCCCGCTTCTGAGAGAACCCGAGCCCGATCATCAGTGACCCTTCGCCTCCCCCGGCGGGGTCCCTCATTTCCTGAGCGGGGATCGCCTGCAGAAGTTGGGTGTTTCCTGTGCTGGAGGGATTTCTCCAACTTGCAGCGTCAACCGGGTCCTGAGCAAGAACGCAGGGGTGCATCGCCCACGTTTCTGGCCCGGGGAACCGAGATTCCTACGATCGGCACGGTGCTTGGCCAGCACTGCAGCGTGTGGGGAAAGATGATTACCCTTGAAAGGAACCGCGACTCCTCGCGGGGCCATCACGCGCGTCGCTCTGCACGCGCAGGTTCTGGCCCGGCTTTCAGCAACTCCCCCTCCTCACTAACCACTAGCTCGTAATCTGCGGGTCGCCCGGGCTGCAGGCCCCAAATGAAAGCACTTTTGCAGCCCAGACACCCAGCGCGCCAGCTCCCCGCGCACCAGGCGGGTCCTCCCGCTGCCGCCGCCCCCTCCGCCCAGCTCCGCAGCAGCTGCGGTGCACGCGATTCCACGCACATCCTGCGTACACACGCACGCGCACGCCGCCCGCACACACGCGCGCGCCTGGACGTTGGCCTTTTGTGCTCGCTTTGTAGGACGTGCTTTGCAGCTGGTGGTTTCCTCTTTTCACTCCTTCATCTCTTCTTCCTTCGCCACTTTCCTTCTGAGTCCCCCCGGCCTGGCTCGTCCCTCTGCAGCCCGTCTGCCCCCGGGGCGTCCCTCTCTCTCCGCCCGGGAAGAGAAGGGGCCGCGAAGAGGCGCCCTGGGCGCCGAGTGAGGGCTGTGTTCTGCGGGAGGCTGGGACCGCAGGGCTGGCCTCCGGCCTGCTCCCTGTTTGTTTTTCCTTCACCCCCTGAATGCTAGATTAAGACGTAAAGATTACCCAGGCCGAATAATGCCGGGAGTCAACACTCCACCAAACAAAAGTGCTTGCACAACTCCGCCAACCCCGCTGGGACCGGGCCGCGGGGCTGGGCTAGAGAACGCACTCCTCGCTGCTAATTACAAATAAATGATGATGTGTTCACGAAGTAATTGATTTAATGAAGTTCCTATGAAACTATTAAACCCGGTGGAGGTCAGGCTGGAGGCGCCCCAGAGCGCCCATTGTGGGCTGTTTAACTCCACCAGGCTCCTCGGAAAGACATCGGGGCTAATAGGTGAAGTCGCAGCTGTCGGCGCTGACGGCTCGGAGCGCCCGGCCGGCCGCGGGCACCCTCACGCCCTCCTCCTGCCGCGCCCTCGTGCCCCGCCGCCCGTGCCCCGCGCCGGCCAGCTTACCCACGCCACTCCCAGCCCCGCCGCCAGCTCCCGAGGGCCTCTCCAAAGGGATCCCGGGTCTCGTTAAGAGCGGGAAGTTGAGCGCTGAATTTGTGCGCACCGCCAGCAGTCGGCGGCGTCCACCGCCGCCCACCCCTCCCTCCTCACCCCACCCCCGCCGCTTCGTGCAGGAGCCTGAGCCAGTGTGCCACGCAGAGTGCTCGCGCGCTCTTGGCAAGGTGCCTGGAGCCCGAGTGTGTGCCCAGTGCGCTGGCTGGGGCAGGGGATTTAGTCGTGTGTGTGTGCGCGCGCGCGCGTGCTACTCGGGCCGTAAGGCCATATTTTTGCGTCCCTTACCCTGGCCTAGGCCTATGTGTGCAAAAAAAACAAACAAAAACAAACCACAAAAAACAAACAGGGGGAGACGGTGACCAAACAAAGAGGTGCAAACAAGATCCCCGAGATTGGCGGTTGGGCCTGGGAGCCACCGTCTTAGTTTTTACAGCGCTGCTGGGTGTGTGGTGCTGGCACACATTTCTCCTCCGCACCACCCACCTCTGCCAGCTACCTGACCAGACCCGTGGAGGCTGCGCCACACCCCAGAGCGACGCTCCAGCTCCCGAGGGGGCGGAGAGTGTACAGGCTGCAGGCCCCAGTCTGGGGCCTGACTGACAGATCCCGCCACATCCCCTCCCCCTCAGACACAAAGCCCAGCCCTGTGGGAAGGTGGGAACTGCTTCTCCAGTAGGATGGCTCTTGGTGCGATATGTGACCGCTCCCAACCCAGGAGGCTGGGAGGGAGCCCTGAGGACACACACCCAAAGATGGGCAATCAGACATTGCAAACGAATCTAGAGTTGAGGGTGCTCAAGCCCTGTACCCGGCAGGAAGGACCCAAATCACACTCACAGGAAATAGCATTTGACTGTGTGCTCCCCTCCCCCATCTCTAAGGGATCTTGTGATAAAAGAAAAGGCCCATGGGAACTCCACAGCAGGAGACAGGGGCTCCTTTGGGGGTTCTCGGTGCAAAAATCAACCTGCCAAGGTACCATGCACCCCTACCCTGGTCAAGTCTTGTCTCTTCTCATCAAGAAGTGATAGTTAAGTTGCTTATACATTTCATTTATGCCACAGTTGGTTGGCAATAAGCTTCATCTCTCTCCTTTTTAGTGTTAGAAATTTCCAGAGGCTGAAACCAACTTCCATTGACTTTGAATCAAACACTTGGAATTGGAGAGAAAGGTATATTTTGGTGTGGTTATTGCTGCCCTTAAATGGAACTCCATTCTTGTTTTGGTCTTTGGACTCAGTAAGTGTCTCAGCTTCCAACCCCTCCAGGGGAATACTGACAAAAATCCCTGAGTCTGGCTTGAGGTCTCAGTTTCACCATCTGTAACACTGGATTGCAGGTCCGTGGCTGAGGCCCTTTGGGCTTTATTTGTGATCCGTGAAGGGCACGCCTGGGGGGAGGAGGAGGAGGAAACCAGCAAATAAGCCTGTTTGCTCCAAGCCTTTGTCTTTCTAGGAGCTAGTCCCTTTGTAAAATAAGGCCCAGACCAACTGCATGTTTTGCAGTGCTGGGTTTTCATTTTCTCCACACAAGAGCAGACCAGAGAGTGGACGTTCCAACCTGCCGAGTCCCGCGTGGCCCTTGAGTGCTAAACAACACTCTCCAAAATGTGCCAAAAGCAGCGCACGCGGCGCCCCCCGCTCCCCGCCCAGGGCAGATGTTCCCATTTTGTACTCACCTCCCGTCCCCTCCCCCCAGCCCCTCGTAGTCCTTTAACGCCTGCTACGACCGCATCCCCGCTGCCCTCCGTGTAGGATGGGCCCATCTCTTCAGTCTCCAAATGAGAAGTGACATCTGCACTCGGCTCAGCCAACGCGGGAGCGGAGCGCGGGGACACAGGCCCATTGACGGAGCGAAGACGAGGGCCCGGCGGGCTCCGCGGCACCGAAGCCGCCCTCATTAATACCATCTTAACTAGTCCGGCAGCCACCGAAGACAAAGTGGAAGAAAGACTTTAAGGCTGAGTGCCCCTCGACAAGCTCTTTTACCCCGTGTCATTCAATATTTAATACGCCCGCTTCTAATGCTACTACTGGTGTTCCTTTCTCAGCAAGGACATTATTTTTTCACGGTGCCCATAGCCAGGGAAAGCCCTTTAGGCAAAGAAAATCAAAATGTTTGTTGTTTTGGATGACTTATAACTCTTGTTTAACACAAGCACTTTCAGGAAAGTATAACAGGCGCAGCCTCCAAAAGCAAACAACACAATCCTTGTGACAGAATCGGACACAAAAAGCACATTGTCTTGCGGACTACCCCTTTTCTCTGGTGCTAGATGGGGGCCTGTCTCCGAGTGAAGACCACGATGCCATTTCACTTTTGAACTATTGTTTTTGAGTTATGCCATGTGGTCAAAAGGAGAGAGAAGGGGGTTGTTTCCAGGCTCATAAGACAAACGAGTTGCCTTTTCATTGAAATCCCCCTGCGATCCTTGAAAACGGAGTTTAAATGTCACCTCCGCCTTTCTAATGGGCACAGGGCTGGAGGCGACCCTTCAAAGCTCCTGGGTGATAAACGACCCTTATTAAATATGGCCGGGACTGCTGGGAAAGCCCGGCGCCCGGCCGGCACGCCCGAGAGCGCCCCTGGCTGGAGGGCCCGCGAGAAGCCGGAGCTAAAGCCGGACGAGGCCCGGCGGCCGAGGGCCCCGCGCAGGCTGGGGCTGGGGCTGGGGCTGGGGCTGGGGCTGGGGGCTGGGGTGCGGGGG
>PVKE010022573.1:0-25454 GCA_004027555.1 Craseonycteris thonglongyai | reverse complement strand
ATTTTTATTAATTCTTTTCTTCTGCTGGCTTTGGGGGACCTCTGTTCTTCTTTTTCTAGCTCTATAAGATGAGATGTGAGGGTGTTTACTTGTAGTTTTTCTTGTTTCTTGAGATAGGCCTGTAATGATATAAATTTCCCACTTAATACTGCTTTTGCTGTGTCCCAGAAATTCTGGTACGTCGTGTTTTCATTGTCATCCGTTTCTACAAATTTTTTAATCTCTTGTTTAATTTCCTCTTTGATCCAGCTACTTTTTAATAGCATGTTGTTCAATCTCCATGTATATGTGGTTCTCCCTGCACTTGATCTTTTGCAATTGATCTCAAGTTTCAACGCTTTGTGGTCTGAGAATACACTTGGTATAATTTGGACTCCCTTAAATTTGGTGAGCTTGGATTTAAGTCCCAGGATATGGTCTGTCCTTGAAAATGTTCCATGTGCACTAGAGTAAAATGTATAGCCCTTTGTTGTAGGATGGAATGACCTGTAAATGTCAATTATGTCCATTTCCTGCAATGTATCATTTAAAGCTGCAATCTCCTTATTTAGTTTCTGCTTGAATGATCTGTCCAATGTTGTCAGGGGGGTGTTTAGATTCCCTACTATAATTGTATTTTTGTCAAATTCTCCTTTTAGATCGGTTAGTAGTTGCCTTATAAATTTTGGTGCTTCCTGATTCGGAGCATATATATTGATGAGTGTGATGTTTTCTTGTTGTATTGTCCCTTTTATCAAGATGTAATGTCCATCTTTATGTCTTATTGTCTTTTTTTATCCTGATGTCTTTTTCATCAGAAATCAGTATGGTCACTCCAGCTTTTCTCTGAGTGCCATTTGCCTGGAGTATTGTTTTCCATCCTTTTACCCTGAGTCTGTGTTTGTCCCTGTGGCTGAGGTGTGTCTCTTGTAGGCAGCATATGGTTGGATTTTGTTTTTTAATCCAGTCTGCTACCTTGTGCCTCTTTATTGGTGAATTCAATCCATTTACATTCAGGGTGATGATTTATATATGAGGATATCCTGTATCCATTTCTTCTTTCCTTTTTATTTTTTTGTTGTCCCAACTTTTCACCATTTATTTTTGATTTCTGGATTCAGTTCGGATAGCCTCCTTTAGTATTTCTTGGAGTGCCGGTTTTGAGCTGGAGAATTCCCTCAGCTTCTGTATATCTGTAAGGGCCTTAATTCCTCCTTCATATCTAAAGGTTAATTTTGCTGGATAGTTAATTCTTGGCTGGAAATTTCTCTCTTTTAATAGTTTGAAGATCGGGCTCCACTCCCTCCTGGCTTGCAGAGTTTCTGCTGAGAAGTCTGGTGAAAGCCTGATAGGTTTTCCTTTGAAAGTTATGTTTTGTTTTTCCCTGGCAGCCTTGAGGATTTTGTCTTTGTCATTGATTTTTGTCATCTTCAGAACAATGTGCCTTGGAGAAGATCTGCAGGGTCTAGAAAGTTAGGGCTTCTGCTTTCCTCTTGGATTTGGGGCTGTAATACCTTCCACAGGTTAGGGAAATTTTCATCCACTATTTGTTTTAGTAGACTCTGAGAAGATTTCATCTCGCTTCCTTCTGGTACTCCTAGTATTCTAATATTGTTCTTTCTGATGGAGTCAGAAAGTTCTTGTAGGGCTCTTTCATTTCTCTTGATTTTCCTTTACCTCACTTCTTCCCTCTGTGACATTTCCATGTTTTTATCTTCAATTTCACTCATCCTTTCCTCTAGCTGTTCAGCCCTGTTTCCTATGCTGGTCAATTCTTTTTTCAGCTCTCCCACAATGCCTTTCATTTCAAGGAGTTCCTTTTGGTTCTGCTCTTTCTTCTAAATTTTGTTGGTAAAGTACTCATTTTGCTCAGAAAATTTCTTGTTGAGGTCATTTAACTGTGTCGGGGTACTTTGCCAGCATTGAGTGAGCTCTCTGAGTGTCTTAATTAATGCAGCCCTGAATTCTGTTTCACTTAGATTTGATTCCAGTGTGCAAGGTCCTTTACTAAAGACTGCCCCTGATCTTCTGGAGGGGCTTTGGATTCTTAGGTGTGCATTGTGTTTGATGTGGTTCTTTTTGTTTTAGGAATGAGTCTGTTTTCCCTCTTGGGGTTTGCCTATCAGATGGGCTTCTCTTTTTTTTTTCTTTTGGGCTCCGTTGTGGGAGAAGGAGATTTTGGGAGAGGGTTGGGAGAAGCAGAGAGCTTCTGTGTCCTGGGGCACTTCAGGTTGCTGTCTTAGCTGTTAGATAGCAGGGTAGTGATGGTGTGGGCAGGTGTGGGGGCATGTGAGTAGGAGCTAGGGCAGGCCTGAGACACAATAGCAGATTCCTCTTTTAGCAGGGGGGCTGGTGTTTCAGTGTGGGTGGGGCGCAGGAGCTCTGGTCTTTCTCTCCTCCGCCTGGCTGCCCCTCCTTCAATTGTATCTGTAAGCCACGCCTGCAGGGCAGTACTTGGATGGGCTGGGGCTTGGCAGAGGCCCCGGTCTTCCGCGCAGTCCTGCTCACAGGCAATGACACCGCGGCAACCCGGTCGTCAGCCCAGTTGCGTGCGCGGGCTGCAACGCCGCAGAGGTTTGGTGGGCAGGATGCCAAAAGCCCCGTTGCGCACTCGCGAGCAGGCAGCAGTGCTGTAGTGGCCCGGTGGGCAGGGCGCCGAAAGCCAGTCTTGCGCACAGGCAGCGGTGCTGCGGTGGCTTGGTGGGCAGGGCTCCAAAAGCCCTGTAGCGCGCTGGTGAGCAGGCAGCATTGCCATGGCGGCCTAGTGGGTGAGGCGCCGAAAGCCCAGTTGCACACTTGCGCGCTGGCAGCGGTGCCACAGCGGCCTGGTGAGCGGGGCACCAAAAGCCCAATTTCGTGCTGGCAAGCAAGCAGTGGTGTTGCGGCAGCCTGGTGGGTGGGGCATCGAAAGCCCAGGTGCGTGCATGCACCAGTGCTGCAGTGGCCCTGTGGGTGGGGCGCCGAAAGCCCTGTGCGCACAGGCCGTAGCTCGGGTGGCAGCCGCTCTACACTCCCAGCTCTGTTGAGACCACTGGATTCACTCCAAGCACGTCCAATGCAGCTGTGCCCCCTCAAGCCCCAGCCTCACTCCGGGAGCCCTGTCCTCAGAAGGCGCTCCCTCACAGTCAATCTCCTCCGTAAATCAGGGGTGCTGAGCTGCTGTGGGCTGGTGCCCTGCTCTCACCCCGCCCGCCGGGAATTGCCGCCGCCCTGCTCCACAGTCCCTGCTCCACTTTAGGCTCCGTGATCTGATTAGGGCATTGCGTGCTGTCCCTTGAGTTCGGATGTTAAATTGTCCACAGTCTTGTGGGGCTTCCACGCTCCCTAGGTCTCGGCTTCCAGCCCGCCCTCGATCCAGCTCCACTGTGACCGTAGTCCCCCAATCCCCCTTGGTTTTTGCCAGCCCCGGGCCGCGCTCCGAGTCTCTGTCCCCGAACCGCTGCTTCCCTTTTCCTCGCCCGTTCTCCCCTTTTTTCTCTAACCTTTGTGAGTTGTTCTGCGTTGTGTGGTTCTCTTAGTTGAGGTTTCTTCTCAGGGTTTCCCCTGTGGATTCCCCTCTGTTCACAAGGCCCTTCCCAGGCAGTTATCGGCGTTCTCCTCTCATGCCGCCATCTTTCGCCCTACTTATTCTTTATCACTCCATATGGCAGACCTTTGTAACAGATTACTTTGCAAAATTATACTGCAGTTAGTTCGAAAAAATTTACCTGTGTTAATATTTGGTGACAGTATCAAAAAGACCAAAAATTGAGATTTTTGTTTTGGGGGAAAGCACACTATCATATTTCACAGTGTTAAATCATTTCAGTTTTTTGCTCTTCATTACAGAACAAGAGTTTCCTTATGGTGAAGGCCATGTGGTTGTAGGAAATACAGAATATTGACTGTGAAGTGAAACACCCTCAATCAAAAAGCATAATCAATTACTTAAAAGGATCCAGAGGGCAGTTTTGTGCAAATTTATTTGTGGCTGCACATAGGGTGTTCAGTTTTTCAGACTATAAATCAATTCTGTTTATGATACCCTGAAATAAATGGGTATTCCTGAGGAAAGTATGATATTTACATAAGTGTGACTCTCAGGTATTAGAATATATTTTATTTAGAAGTAAATTCAATGTCTACAACATTCTTTTTTAACATCAAGATGAGGGGCTGACTCTAAGAAAGAATATTGAATTCGCTTCAAGGAATCAGATCCAAAAATTCACAATGGCACTCAAATTTATTTTGATGGTAAAACCCTAGCACTCCAGCCTAAATCTGATGGAATAATAGATAAAATTTTGCAAGATTTGTTTGGGAGAAAGTGGGAAAGTATTTGCATATGTAGTAAGCATTATAAACTGTTGGGGCAGACCTTATTTCCCAGTGATGGCCTTGACAATATGTTTTATTCTATCTCTTCTTCCTAAAAAGTGATACTTATATTTCTCCATTGATAAGTGAGTTATATGTTTCTTGCCATTCAAAATGAGTAGTCTTTGACTATAATGAAATTAGTACTATATAACTGCAGAGGTTAAGTCCAAAGAAAGTAATAAAATTTATGCCTTGTTCCCTTGAGATGTGTCATGAGGAATCCTGCTACTATGCCGTTATAAAGCAAGTAGGCACATCAAAAAGTCACTCTTAGAGGGACTTTTTACAGCATCAGCTGAAGTCCCAGTCAACAACCAGCATTAACTCCCAGTCATATGAATGACTATTCCAGGTAATTTAATTCCTAACATTCCGATTATTTTACCTAATGCCTATGTGAGCAGAGAAAAGCTATCTCTGAGAAGCCCTGCCCAATTTGTTGATTTATGAACAAACTGTTATAGTTTTAAACCATTAGATTTTGAGTTAATGTGTTAAGCAGCAATTGATAATTGAAAAAGACTGTAGAGCCAAAACTATCTGGACAATAAAATAAAAAGATATGCTGGGAGTTGAACAGGACATTTTGAAATGATCAGTCTGTCAGTGTTGAAAATGTCTTTGTGGAATAGTAAAATTTGAACTCTGTTGGGAATATAAACTAAGTTCCTGGGGAGTTTTTTTGGGGGGGTTTGGGGGGAGAGGAGCATAAGTTTTGCTAATAGACCTACCTTGCTCACAAGATAACTATTGTCATTCATCTGTACCATTGCTCAATTATCTGTTTATAAATAATATTCATTACCAATATTTTAAATGCATTATCTGGTAATTATTTTAATAAACACATTTCAAAGATGAGTAAATATTTGGAAGTATATAGTAACTTCCAAATCCAATCCTTTGGCCACCATATATAATAGGAAAATACAATACAACATAATGTTTGGTAAATGTATGGAGAATGTATATTGGAGGAGGCTGGGGAAGAAACTAAAAGGAAATTAATGAACAGCTATTTTGAATGCTAAAAGACAGAAACAATGTTAAAGAAATTTGTGTATGTCCAGAGCCAAACTATAATTTTTCAATAGGGTGGTTTGCTAACACATAATGAGTATCATTATGTGATAGATGTCTTAACTGAAAATATAGCTTACTTAATCTTTTTTATGTGCTTCCCAGAAGGTAGTATCCAGTCTCTGAGTTGAATTGAATAATCCTGGGTAATGGTCCATACTAACCTTGATTTTACTCTGCATATACTTGCCACTACATTTTTCTTCAGTGCATATGCCTCTATGCATAAAAAGGCTCTTCTCCATTAACAATGAAAAATAATCTTATTACTATGAGGTCCTCTGAGTTTCAGGTTGAGCACCTCACTACTGAGCTATAGTTTCAGAGTTACACTTTAAACCATATCCCTGAGTTGAATAAATACTATAACTGTCCAGGAATGAAATGCTCAGCCAGAGGTATTTTAAATGCAGTGAACTGTGGGAGGTATATCTCTCTGCACTAACTAAAGTGTAATAAAATAATTTTTGTACATGTCACTAATGAAAACACGTAAAAGTTGGTTAGGTGGCTAAAGAGCTATCTTGACACAACTTACATCTTATTAAGAATATGATTAATTGGGATTAAGCAGAATGATGACATAAGAAAATTTGAGTTAAAAAGCTTCTTGGACATGCTCTTTGTTTTATAAATGCTTAACAACAAAAAGGGGGAAAGGGGAAGAAAGAGAAAGGAAGGAAGGAAAGAAGGAAAGAAAGGAGAAAGAATAAAAATGTATGGCATAATTTTCATCTTTGCCAGAAAAATCAATGGCTTGGGAGTTATAAAGCTGAATTGCTGATGCTATTTAAATTTTTACTAAACGGTGTCACCTTCACAATGCCTTTGATTTCTCTGTGATGCAGGTTTCTTTTTCTTCTTCTGAGAAAATTATCTAATTGTCTATTCTGAGTAATTTATTTGGCTGGATGTGGAAGAAGAAAAGTAAATGTCAGCAGGCTTTGAAATTGTGATAATAATATATAGAATAGTAATAACCGAGTTATCTTATCTGACTTGTTTAACTGGAAGAGAAAACATATCCACACACAGAGATAAGATCCCATCCAAACTTGTATCATTATCACAAATATCAGCAAAATTATCTCTTAGAAATTCTTTTAAATTAGAATTATATCAATATATATTTTATTATTTTCCTCTTTTGGTCTATCTTCTCAATTTCTGTCTCTACTCTTCCTCTATATGCAGATTGATAAGGGGTGATAAAGATATTTAAAGACAAAAAGCAAATTATATAGCTACTTTTAACATCTAAAAAGCAAATAATTAATAAACCTAGTAAATATTGATTAAACCTGGTGAATAATGAATCTAAAGAATGTAATTTTCTATGAAAATCAAAATGACATTATAATAAAAAATTATAATACTAATTGTGTATCAATTTGAATCATAATATAAATTTTATTACAAAATGGATTGTAATACGGTTTTGATAAAATAATTCAAATGTAACATATATATATTTATACATATATATATGTATATGATACATTATTTCATAAATAAGCAAGTGCTGCTTTTATAAACTGATGACTCCCAAAGGAAATACTTATTTAGAGGATCTTTGTCTCTTAACAAAATTGTCAATGGATATTCATCTTTCTAATCTTTTATACATACTACTTTCTTTCTCTTCTTTTTTGCCCCTCTTAAATGCAGTTTCTCTAATGCAGTTCCTCCAAACCTTTCCTACAAGCAGTTTTTCTGGTTACAGACTCCTTTTCTACATTCTCCTTTAAGATTTTTCTCTACCCTGCAACCCCAGGTCCCATTTGTCTTCTGACCCTCATTACATCATCCATCTTTTTCATGAAGACTTCCCTGAAACCCTCAGTTAGGAGAATTTACCAACGATGTCCTTTCAAGGGCCCTCAAGAGCCTTGTACATACTGGTTTTTATATAAATTCACTAAACATATTTTTGGTGAGCACCTACTATGTACACCCGACACTGACCTAGGTGCTAATGATATAGAGGAAGACAAAAATACAATAAAAATTCTTTCCCTTATAGAGACCTTGGAGCTCATGTTATAGTGAAATCAAGAAGGGAAAATTAGTCCATGGAGAGAATGACCAAGTTTTGAGCCAAAGTACAGTTCCTATGACGAATGACAAAAAGAATTATCTTATTGTTTGTCACACATACACACACAAAACAAAACAATGCAGTTCCTAAAGGTTCACCTCAAAAGACGAAACTGCAGAGCTTCCTGACCCATACGTGAGTACACAAGGGCTAGCTTCTTCCCTTTACCATAGCCCTAGGGCAGAGAAGTCAACACAAGGGTCTCCCCAGAGGAATAGAAAAGGGTGTTTAAAAGTCTACCCCAAGAACAATGACATTTCCAACCAAAGAATAAAGCAATTAGGTTATGCAAAGTTGTTTTAAGAATCAAGACAACAGTGTCTCGAATATCAAATTTTCACAGTAGGCTATTTGTCACATACCACAAAAAGTTTCTATATTTTTGTAACCTACAGCTGCAAGATACTATAAATTAGCAAACATATTCTGTTTAACTCTGTTCCCACAAAAAGCACTCAACATATACTACTAAAGAGATGTGAACTCTTTCCCTTCTATAGGATAGTGACTTGTTCATTTCTTAGGTCTTAATAAGTCTTGCCTTATAAAATTTAAGGTTCCATAAGATAGTGATAAGAGAAATATAAAATATGCATTTAAATAAGTTTTTTTTAAGATTTACTTAATTATTTTTGATATAGAAAGAGAGAGACAGAGAAAGAGAGAGAGGCAGAGAGAAAGGGGAGGGCCCAGGGCAGTCTCCATAGTTGTATGTCATCAGTTTTGAAAATGGTTTCATTCCACACAGGTGGGCAGGGGTTGCACAGGGCAGAAATTGGGCCGGGGGCCTCCCACATGAGAGGCACACCCCTCAAGCCAGGGTTTGAACAGTGTGGATGAGAACCAATCTGAGGACCTCCTGCATGGGAAGCACACACCAGTTCAGCACATGGGTTGCAGAGGCCAGGGCCAGGATTTGATTCTTGGTCTCTGGGGCTGCAGAGTGAGCACTTAACCCGCTGAGCCATCCTGGGTTTTCCTAAATGTTTTTAATAGAACTGTTCATGGAGATTTCCATCTTCATTACGTATTTTCAGCACTGGACAAGTTTGTTTCTTAATGACTTAGCTGTTTGCAAGTTTTCCACAATTGTTTAAATGTTGTAGCTTTCTTTATGTTTAAGTGTGTTTTGTGCAAATCTGAGCAGTGCCATTTTATCCACATGCACAATGGCTACTTTCCATTAGCCATTGTAGACATCTTTTGAAAGGTTTGATAATACAGTTCAATTGCCTATTCAATTACAAGTATAAAATTATTTTTCATCAGTCTTTCAGCCTTAAAATATCACTCTATGTATTTTTTTCACTAAAATGTAGAACCTTTTTTCCCAAAACTTTAAATGTAAGTATAAAATCAGATTAACCTCTTCAAATCTTAAAACCTTCAGCTATCATAAAATATTTAATAGATTAGTCCAAAACTCATGCTTAATATATAATTATTTTTATTCTTTTGACTTAATCTTGTTTAGCCACAATTTATTTAACTCACCCAAATCTACCCCACACGAGATTCAAAATGGTTCAATTTCTAATCCTCAAATCCAGTATGATTTCTTTTAATTCTGCATTTCTTGCTGGGTCCACTCCAGTGTGCAACAGCACCCTGTCATCATCTCTGCTTATTGAGGTTTTTTTTCTGTTCCTCAAAATCAACTTCTTCACAGAAATTTTCTCACCCCCAAAATATGATATAATTTATTTCTCCTAAACTGCTATCATTTATGTCTACTTTGCTCATTATATTTTACCTGTCAATTTTGGAAGTTCCTTATCTTTAAACAAAATTTAATAATATCTTTTTCCTCAAAAGCCTTAGTTTTCTTGTAAATTCTGTTAAAATATATTTTTTAAAGCAAGGAGGCTATTTTAATGCACATAAGGCTAGGGTGATAGAAAATGCTTCATGAAGTAAACGACCTTTAAAGACTTTTAAACAAATATTTTTTTAAAAATCAGAATGTGGTTGGTACAAGCAAAAATAGAAGTTTCCAGGTTGAGGGAGCAGGACTCAGAGGCAAGAAAATATGGTGACTGCTTAAGGTATATTGAGTGTTTTGGCTGTGCTAAGAGAGCCTTGCTTGTGAGTCCACTTCAATGTCTTCTGATTACATGGCAACATGAAATTCTATCATTCTTCTCTCATAATTGCCTGAAGAGCTCCCTCCTCTGTGCATAGAGAGTGTCCAGAGCACTCTTCATGGCCAAAGGAACAGACATTAAGATTGCAGGCCCGCTGAGCCACGCTCCTCTGTTGGAGATTCATCTGGAGTTTCTCCTTTTGCCTGTCAAGTGTTGTTGCTGTGGTGTCTGTGTCTGCCTCTGATCTCATTTTGTTTGAGGTTATTTAATTGTTGCACATGCTGAAAGTATTTATTTATTCAGACACTGGCACCCTTTGGTACTATCTTTTTTATTTATTTATCAATAGATAAAAGAAAAATTCCACTAGAGGGTGAAATAACTTTTATGTCCAGTGGAAATTTCTGGTAAGCACAGTAAAAAGCACGTTGTTTTAATTTTACAGTCCATTGGAGACATTAATTTATTAACAAACTAATTAGGAAAAAGAAAAGAGAGGATACTATTTACTCCAGTCAGCACACAGTAGCAGAGCTCCTAGGTCTTTAACTGTTAAACACAAATCAGATCTCTGCCTAACTTCCTTCGACAGCTGACCATATTAAATTTCTATTTCTCTCTATCCCTTCTGTGTCACAGGAAATAACATATTTTCCCTGACAGGGTGATGAGGTCAAGGTTATAGTTTAGAAAACTTTGGTTTTGTTTTTTGTCAATAAAATTGAGGGGAATGATAGAGAAAAAGAAATTCATACTTCTTACTCTTCTTCCTTAAACATTTCATATGTATTTGCTAGATGTGAGGTGTGAGATGTAGCATCTGACTCTCATTTTAGCCTAGGAGGGAAATTTCTAAAGGAGCTAGTTACAGTACAGGGTGATAATTGCAGGGACAAAGTCACTTATAACACAAAGAAGTGGGGAGATGAGAAGATGGTTAGGAAAGGCTTTCTATAAAAGGTTTAAATTATAATTTAGGAGACTCTCCATTTGCTTTTTATATGCTACACCAAATTTATGAAAGAATGTGTATATTATGTTTTATCTGTAACTATAATTCCATGAAGAGAATATTAAAAAAAAAAAAAAAGCTGACATTAATAGTTTGTCTGGTACTGTTCTAAGGACCTTACATGAATTAATTTATTTAATCCTCACAATTTTCTAAGGCAAGCTTATATCACCTCCATTTTGTAGATTAGGAATCAGAGGTTCAGGGAGGTAAAGTAATATTCCTAAAACATCACCAGAAAATTAAATAGAAGAACCAAAATTCAAACTCAGGCAATCTGATTCTTGTGTCTCTGATTTTCACTTCTGTGAACTATGGAAATAAGAGCTCCTAAGTAAAAGAAACAGAAGATTATAGATACATACCATTATGTCTATCAGGATCAAGTCAGCAGAGAGGATTGACACCAGTAATGAGAGCAGAGAGATTTTCACATAAAGAATTGTAAGTCTGGGGTCAATATGTAAGAGGGGTAAAGAGAACTATAAAGAATACAGGAGGGACAAATGTAGAGAGCAGCTACTACATTTAGAGCTAAGTGAGAGAACTTATGGAGGGGAGAAAGGAAGAAGGCTTACCTTACTTCAAGCTTAACAAATATACTTCATTGGAGAGGTTGTGTCTGAGGCCCACTGGACAGTAGATAAATTGTCTGAGATACCATAGACTGGATTTAGTTTAAACAAACAAACAAACAAGCAAAAATAACCTACTGGAGTGCATGTAAATATCACTAATACAGTACTCACTTTGCTACAGGCAGAAGTTTCTGGAACTGTGCATCATGAGTTCTCTCACACATCATTAGCCAGGAAGCTACAAGAATAGCTTTAGACCAAGTAACAACACCCCTGCCCCTTGCAGTGGACCTTCAGGAGCCTAATATCATGGTACCTGACAAAGCAGAAATGTTTACAAAGTCTTGATACAGCACCATAAAACAGGGGGGAAAATGGGTGAAGTTGGAGATAAGAGGCAGGGAATTAATAACTGATATTGAACTGCAGACTTTTAGAAGCCTTAATCATGTAAAAAATAGTACTCAACTATAGGCTATTCAAAATAAAACAATGCTACTTTATAAAAAAATAATGACCTATAGGAAAGCTTTGAATTTCTCCAATGGCTAGAATGCTATGTGTACACACACACACACACACACACACAGTATCAAATTATTTCAAACAAATCTTGTGTATTGATGATTTAATGGTGTGACAAGCATATGCTTTGTTTTTCTACTGGTCAATCTAGCAATGGAGAAATCTGTTCTTCAATTATAGGGTTTGAGATATAGATAAAGATGCTATCCTTATAAAACATGTCTCCATTTATTTTTCCCTCTTTTCCTATTTATTATAGAAGAATTTTCTTTTGTGAGTCTTAAGGCTTGAACCAGACTTAAATGTTGTCTCTCTCATATCACACAGCAAATAGTCCAAAATGTAATTTTGTGGCTGAGACATTTTTTTCTATTTATGTACATGTTGTACTCCTCTGTTGTATTGAAAGTTGAGACCATGAGCTAACTGTCTTTTTTCCCCTCTTAAGACCAGTCCACAGACTAAAAAATGTTTCAATATACTTTTGCTTGTTCTTATCTACTCCTTAGAACCTTAATATTTCCCCAGGGATGATGACTCTTGGACTCTAAAGGGTCAAGTTAACTCACAAAAAGAAAAAACATAGCCTTTAGAGCCTCTCACTCAAGCCAGCTCCTATCTCTTTGGAGTGTAATTTCACTTCTAAGAAACTACCCATTCTGCTATGCTCCCACTTTTTTGGAGTGTACTTTTACTTTTAAAAAATGATTTTTTTGACTCCTGTACTTCTGTGTGTCACTCATTCTTTGCTCAGGACACCAAGAACCTGAACACAGCATTGAGGAGGGCCCGTTCTCCAGTAACATTAAATGGAAAGCCAGACAGGAAGTTTTACCCAAAAATCGAGTTGGGTAACGATGGACTTTAAAAAGCTCTGGAAGGGATGCCAGGATAGCTTATCAGGTTGAATGCTTGCCTGGCAACCACAATGTCTGAGGATTGAATCCTAGCCCTGGCCCATGCAAACGAACATGCTGAATTATAGCACGAATGGTAACAACCAGGATGGTATGAAGGTTCTTGCCCCATGTTGGAGGCCCCCAGTTTGGTTCACAGCCTGCATGGCCCCACATCCAACTGTGTGGAATGAAACGATGTCATGATTAATAATGTACAACTTCTTGAGTTATATTCTGAATGATTCCATTGATCTTTTCTACTTTTAGACAACAACCCTATAAAAAAAAGTATACAATATCAGAAAATCTGAAAAGAAAGAAAACACAATTACAGTGCCATGGTTTGTATTTACTACAGGAAGAATAGAAAGAGTCTGAATTTCATTGTCTATAGAATATTTATTAATATGTTTAGTTTTAATTTCTGGAGACATTTTAACATTTTAGAAGAAAGAATATTTGAAATTGATTCTTCTTAAGTCTCTTCTAGTTCAATTTCTATGATGTATGACTGACTAAAAAGATAGAGTTTTGAAAATGCTATAATAATATAACCTTGTTGTTGATTACTCAGTTGTTCAATACCATAAAACATAATTTGGGCCACTAAAAAAAATATATGTGAAATTGATTTTAATATCTTTGTGGTGATGTACAATTTCTTTTTTTGGGTGGGGGGAATGAAAGAATATGACTTTTATTTCCCCAATATCAAAATGCCATTCTGTAGGATCCAAATTGTACTTCGATGTTCCCTAATTTCCTTCATACTGGGAAATTTAGTGCATTAAAGAGATGATGGGCTCTAAAAAATATTTCTCAGCTAATACATAAGCAATTAATTTAAATTCAATGTGTTATTTGATATTGAGAGCAAATTTTTGGAACAAAGAGCATACATTATTACATATTGCAGAGGAAGGAATTATAGTTCAGAAAGGTTAATGAATTCCTTGTTTCCTCAGAAGGTCAATTATAGTTAAAACTCAAACCTAGTATGATTGATTTTAAATCTTGTAAGTCTTCCATCACACTAAGTTGGCTCTAAAGTCTGATTTTTTAAAAAATTTCTTAAACATGAAATTACACACAAATATGTAAAAACAATACATTTTCCTGTGCAAACCCACATTCTGAACTGTGGCGTGCAACTGGTAACTGCCAGGATGGCAGTGAAGGTTCTCATCTTCCACGGTGGAGCACCCCATTTCAGTTCCATCCTGTGCAGCCTCACATCCACCTGTGTGGAATAAAACTATGTCACAACTAATGATGTACAACTATGAAGATTGCTCTGGGTCTTCTCCCTTCTCTCTGTTTCACCTTCTCTCAAACAATAAAATAAATCTTTAGAAAAATGCAAATTATTAAGTTATTTAAGACTATAAAGATACTCAGTAAGAGACTAATATTACACCAATAACAGTTGTTATTGCAAAGAACAGACTATTTCTAAAGAAATACATCACCAAGAAGCACCATATTAGGAGATATAATCTTCACTCTGTATCATTCCTTGGTGTATTTCAAGGCCCAGAAATTAATTTTACAATAAGACTGATAATTTTTAATGTTCCTTAATCTGTACTTATAATCACCTTGTTTAATTTTAATTAATTAATTCTTTGGTCTGCCTCATGAATATTTTTACATTTTTATCTCAACATATTTTATAAAAATTAGATCAGTCATTGTATTGTATAGCAAATGAGCTCTGTTTATTTGAGGAAGATTATGTTTTTTATTTAATCAACTGTGTTTCACATGGGACAATTATTTTTTTCTTGTTAAATTTATTAGGATTACATAGTTTAGAAAAATTACATAGGTTCCAGGTGCACAGCTCTACAGTACTCCGTCTATGTGATGCTATACGTGTTCACCACCCAGAGTCAGCTTTCTTTCCATCACCATATATTTAGCTCCTCCTCCCTCCTTTTTCACCCCATTCCACCTATCCTTAGGTAATTGCTAAACTATTACCTATGTCCATGAGATTCTGTTCCTTTGTTGCTTTCAGCTTTAGATTCCACATATGAGTGAAGTTGTGTGGTTCTTAGCTTTTTCTGTCTGTCTTATTTCGCTTAGTATGATCTCACGTTCCATCCATGTTGTCATCTTGGAATTCATCTGTTGTTGGGATATGTGTAACTTTTGCCTTTAGTGGTCTTCATTTGGTAAAAAGTTTCTGGCATTCCAGTTGAGAAACTTATAATTCCATTATTTTGTTTATTTTGGTGTGTAATGACCTTAACGTAGTCAGGTCTTACTACTCAAACTCACACTCAGTTGATCAGATAAAAAAAAGAATTGTTTAAATTAAAATTGGGAGATGTTCCTGAAAAGGAATAGAACTAAAACAACTATTTAGAAGAGCTGCTTCTTTCAAATAGTGGCATAGATATTGGTGTCAGGTTATTGTCAAATGAGAAGAATACATAGAGATAATTATCTCTAGGACAAAAGAGACTATGTAGAATTATCTCTTCTTAGCAAAAGTTCCCTTTTCATTCAACAAAAAACTTCCATGAATTTTACAGATATAAAAAATTATTTATACACATACACTTTTTTCTTTTTTTAGCGTGATATAGACTACACAGTTTTTTTCTTTACTCTTTGACTTTCCATAGAGCTTTTAAAACACCACTTACTTTCTTAATAGTTAGGAATAGTTAACTATCAATAAATAATTAATGCCTAGTTTTAATTCAGGACTTTGGAAATGCATAATAAATGACACATTGATTGTAAATAATAAATTTTAGAATCCTGTTTTAGAATTTTAGGTCTAGACTGCTGAAATATTTAAAAATTAAAATTGTTGCATTATAAATATTAGAGTGTTTACAAAGTAATTCTTAATCACTTTATACTTGTTACAGAGATGTCATTTAATACCAGATAAAGTATGCTAGTCAGTTAATTATTTTGAAAAAAAATGTGAGAAACTCAAAATTCTATGAAAATGATGTAGTTAACCTTTACACAATGCAGGGGTTTGAAGCACCCAGCTTTCTGCACTGTTAAAAATCTGTGTGTAACTTTTGACTCCCCCCAAAACTTAACTACTAATAGTCTATTGTGGATTAGAGCTGTACTGGTAACCTAAACAGCTAATTAACATGTAATTTATATATGTATTATAGACTGTATGATACATAAAGTAAGCAAAAAAAATTGTTATTAAGAAAATCATAAGAGAAAATACACTTAGAGTGCTATATGTATTTATTGGAAAAAATCCATGCACAAGTGGAACCATGCAGTTCAAACCCATGTTGTTTTAAGGTCAACTGCATATAATATTGAAGGACAAAATAACATAGATAACTAATCTAAAATATCAAAAATATTAAAGTTTAATTTCCCCATTCATTAAGATAACATTGTAATATGTATAATTCATACAGAATATTTTAAAAACATGACTTGCACAGCTTGATGCATTATCTCAAAGTGAACACCCCTGTGTAACTACTGCTCTAATCAGAAAAAAGAATGTTACCGGTATCCTGGAAGTTCCCTCATGCCTGCTCAAATCACTGTTCTTTCTCTTCTGCCAAAAATAACTACAATTTTGATTTCTAAGAGATTAGATTAGTTTTACCTCATCTTATGATTTGTAATGAAACCTCATAGTGTGTATATTCTTCATCTTTTTCACTCAGCATTATGTATATTTTTCACTCAATATTATAGAACAAAGACTCATCCTTATGTTGCTAATTCTCACTACTGTATAAAGATACTGCACTTGATTAGTGCTATGTAAACACACACACAAAAATAGTTACATAAAACAAAAATTGTATTATTCTCACTGATTCTGTGTGGGACAGAATTGCAGACTTGTCACAGTGAGAATAGACTGTTTCTACTCCATGGATGTCTGGAGCCTCAGCAATGAATACTGGAAAGCCAAAGATGAATCAATGACTGGGAATGGAGCCATTGAGAGGCCTCCATACAAGACTAACAGTTAACACTGGTTGTGAGCTGGGACTCCCACTGGGAAGTTGGCTGGAACATTATATGTCATCTCAGCGTAGTCTCGCTTGTGGGGTTTCCACAGAGCAGGATGGCTGAGTTCCAAGAGTGTCTTGAGAAATCAAAGTGAAATTGTGGCAACTTCACGATCTATATCCCTAGAAGTCACATAGCATCACTTTCTCTGTGTTCTATTGTTAAAGACAATAAAAAAGGAAAAACTATGCTTAAGGGAAGGAACTACGAAAAGCACCACTAAGGGGAGTGTTAAGGTCCCATTTTAAAAAGAGCATGTAGATTGGGAGATATTTTTTGCAGCTGTCTTAGGAAAATACTATCTGCCACACATTGTATTCAAATATATGGCAAAAAAAAAAAAAAATGCTAATAGAAGTGTTCATACCAAGCATGTCCAACCAGCAGCTCAGAACAGCTTTGAATGTGGCCCAGCACAAATTCTTAAAGTATTACAAGATTTTTTTTGTGACCTTTTTCCTTCCTTCCTTCCTTCCTTCCTTCCTTCCTTCCTTCCTTCCTTCCTCCCTTCCTTCCTCCTTTCTTCCTTCCTTCCTTCCTTCCTTTCTTTCTTTCTTTCTTTCTTTCTTTCTTTCTTTCTTTCTTTCTTCTTCTTTTTTTTTAAGTTCATGAGGCATCATTAGTGTTAATGTATTTTATGTGTGGTCCGAGACAATTCTTCTTCCAATGTGGTCTAGGGAAGCCAAAAGGGGCTATTAAGAGCAAGAATGCTATGATCATTCTTGTACATGTTATATGACATAAAACATATGTATTTTTCTTGGATGTATCTTAGAAATTATACTGCTAGGTCAAAAAATATTTCAGAGTGTGTTTTCAAGAAGCAGTGACTGGAACAAATATTCAGATATATTTGAATTATTTAAGAAATGATTTTCAGGAGAAACCTATAGAAAAGTGAAGAAAGCAGCATAAGGAGGGGGAAAAGGCCGATCTAGAATAACATCTACAGTAAGTCCTTTTTTGGCCTCATCCATAGGAGGGTCTGAAACATAAATCACATTGCTACATAAATCACTACACAGAGTAGTCTATCATCAAGTCCAGGGAGCTGGCATTTTGTTATATGTCAGCTGATCATCACTTGTGAACCATCTGCTGCATTGAATGCCATGAAGACTATATAGCAGGGGATAGCTTGCTGGAGAAGTGTCTACTGGCAGCTTTGAGCAATTCTCCAAAGTAAGGGGTGGTTGTGAATTAATGGAAACCAACACACACTAACTGGGAGATATTACACAAATGGAGATCTAGGTGGAAGCATTAACTGCATTTGCCACAGTGCACCTTCTGCTGTTGAAGCTCACATTTAAGTTCATGTTATCCATTAAAGTATCTGGTTTCTGATTGATCTCAATTCCTTGAAAATTTTACAAGAGGCTTGTTGCTGTTATAAATGACAAGCTCATGCTGTTAGTTTCTTTTGAGGCTCTGACTATATTCTCCTTTCTTCCTTAACTGTTCTCAGCTCCTCTCTGCCATTCCCTTGGCTAGCATGTCTCCTTGTCTAGGGGTCTTACCTGGTGGAGTGACCAGTCTCTCATCTCTGAAGTGTTAGAGAACTAGGTTACCACACATTTATTATATCATGTTGATATACTTGTCAACTTACAGTTAAAACTGGGCATGGGAGTAAATGAGCTATCTTGGTGTATCATCACAATGAGAAATATTTCTCCCTGCCCTACTATGTAGCAGGCAACCCTATATCCTCATGATTACCAAGGTTAATTATAATTATCAGTTGTACCGGTAATGGCTTTTTTTTTTTTCAATAAAGTTTTTTTTTTTTAACTTCCTTGTCTACTAACTCAAGCTTAGTGACTAGGCAATACCCATAACTTTAAATGTAATTGAAATCTTACTCTTTCCTCTAGTGGAAATATTCTTTAGTGACAAACAGAATTTTATGACCAAGTAAACATTTTTTTTTTAAAGAAAATTTTCTTAGTCCTGGAAATTTTGATAAACGAGGATGTCACTACTACTTTCAATCCTTGGTTCCTTCACCTGTAAATGCTACATATTTAGTCTAAAATATCACGTAATGGACTTTGGTTTAGAGTCTAAACACATCCCAGAACACTGCCTTGTTTTTCATGGTGTCCTTGTCAAGCTGATGATTCCACTTTATAAGGCTATATATCTTTATAAGGCTATATATCTCACTAGTCCAACAGACCAGCACATTCCTATTGGTGGGGTTTGTGCCAGGGTTATGGTTGGCCCCTCCTATGGCACAGAGGTCCCTTGTTCTGAAATGATGTTATGCAGGATTCCATGTAGGTGAATCAGATGCTCTGAAAGCTCAGAGATGGTGGTTTTTGATAAGACCCTAATGACAAGAAAGGCATACCCAATTCTGAAATAGCTGTCAATTCTAAACTTTGTAGGATGGAAGAAGTCGAATGAAATTCACTTGGTAATAAGTAGCTGGTAATCTTCTAAGGAGTGGCTCCCTGTTGGCAGCGCAGGATTGATTTCCATTGACCTGTCTGACTTTAGCAGAGGCAGTACCTAAATTATCTTTGGTGAGAGGGATTCCGTGTGGTTGCTTTCACGTGTAGCATTCATCTCTAACACTATGGCACTCCATTCATCAGCTCGCTGTGCTAAGCTCTAGCTTAGTCAAGGCGCAGGGGCTCTGAATGACCTGATCAACCTACTAAACTAATTCCCACTGCCTGTAAGTCTTTGAACATGTTCACTTCTATGTGATGCCCAAAGTTCTGCCCTTTGAAGAACTCCCCACACCATGGATTTGCTGGGACACTCTTAAGTATCTCTGCAATGCAGCAGCGGTCGATTTCTACTTTCTCTCACATATTGAGCTGATCCATTTGTAAAGTGAACTCAGTCCCCATCCCCCAAACCTCCCTCTTCTTAACTGATCATAAGAAAACTTCCCATTAGCATTCAGATATTAACTGAGGGACAGGTTTGGTGCAAAAGAGATAGGCAAATTGGGAGTATGGAACACCAGTTTATGTAACTTTTTTTTTTTAAAGTTTTATTTATTTATTTACTAATTTTTTGACAGAGAGAGAGAGAGAAATACAGAGACAGAGACAGAGAGAGAACTGAACTGGGGGAGCTCCCAGTTCAGCATATGGTTCCGCACGGGCCGGGGCCGGGATTCGATCCTCGGTCCCCAGGGCTGCAAAGTGAGCGCTTAACCCACTGAGCCATCCCAGCTTCCCCAGTTTATGTAACTTAATTGTTGTATCCTGGACAGTCTCTGGCTGGATGCTCCATGTACTATTTCCATTAATAACCCTGAAAAGGGAATGAAGGCGAGTGGGATACAGGGGTGTGTGTTTTCCCATCTGGTTGATAATGCTTGGAAAATTTACAGTCCCGTTAGAAGGGTATAAGAGTTCTACTTACTCCACCAAAACTTAACAAAATGTCACTAAAACTTGTACTTATTAGCCTCTTAATTTTAGCTGCTCTGATTGGTATTTAAAGGTATATATTTTTTCTTTTTATATCAGTGTTTGGTGATTACTCATCTTTTTTGTATTTTTATTGACCTTTTAAATATTCTCTTTTGCTAATGCCTGTTCATGCCTCTTGATCATTATTTTTAATTGTGTTAACTATATTTTTGCTATTGATTTATAAGTGTTCTTTATATATTTCGGACACAGGGTTTTTGTCATTCAATTGTGTTGCAAATTCTGCCAACATGTGGCTTGCCTTTTCAAATTTTAATAATGTATTTAGGTGAATAGAAGTACTTTGTTTTAATTTAGTATAATTTTTCAATCTTTTCTATGTTGTTATTACACTCAGTTTTGCCTACACGGAGGTCATGAAAATGTCCTCTGTTATTTTTAAAGTTTACAAGTACTTCATTATTTTACCTTTCAAATTTAGCTCTACAATCTACACAATGTCTCATATCTTAGAAAGTTTTGAAAAGAGTCTACAATTCAAAGAATTTGGGGATTAATACAGTTATAACTCTTATCTTTCCTGTATGTACTTTCAATGAGATATTTCTCATTCTATTTTAACATATTTTAATGATAATATAAATCAATGACTCATATAACATTTGAATTACGATACACTTTAGCTATTTTCTGATAATATTTATTAAATAAACTTGCCCAATAAATTATAATCTTTTTAAATAGGATAATTTATTTGTAATAATAAAAAACTCACTCATCCACATAATATGGATCTTCTTTTATCTTATCCCACATTCCTTCTTTCAGAAATTGTTTCTTTGTAGTCTATAGCATTCCATGTGTTGCCTACACTTGTTTTTTAAATAGAACAATAAAAAAAACTAAAAGAAACCAAGAAAACCTTAGTTTTTATATCTTATAAATAAATGTATTCTTGTTGGGGAAAAAAAAAAAAAAATATATATATATATATATATGTAACCAAGACTGACTGACAATGTATTCAATATCACTTAGTAAAGCAAAAAAAAAAAACAAATTAGTATTCAATATCACTTAATAAAGCAAAAACAAACAAATTAGTAATAACATTTGGAATATTTTTTCAGGACTTTGTTTTAGATGTTACATTATTGATTGTATCAATGAAATATAGAAAGTTTATTAGTAACAGAAGTATGAGTATGATTTTTTTAAGATCTATATTTTTTTATTTGTTTTTTTTTACAGAGTGAGAGAGAGACAGAAGGAGATAGAGAGAAGGGGGAGGGCCCAGAACAGTCTCCATAGTTGTACATCATTAATTTTTGATAAAGTTTTACTCCACAGGTGGGTGTAGGGCTGCACAGAGAAGAGACCAGGCTGGGGGCCTCCCAAACGGGCCCCAGCAGGAGCTGAGCTTGGGCCATACCCAAGTTCAGCATATGGGTCTGCACAGGCCAGGGCGGGGGCCCAGATTCGACCCTAGGATCCCAGAGCTGCAAGATGAGCATTCAACCCATGGAGCCATCCCAGCATCCCCTAAGTATGATTTCTTAATTTTGGGGAAGTAGCTTTTTATGATTTATTATGATTCTATAATTATTATGACTTGACAATGATTATTGGTAAATGCTGGACTCTGAGAGCTGCATATTACATATAGACTATGGTGCATCTCTGAAAGTGGAGCAGAGACATTATAAAAGGCATTGAGTTACACACAGCTGTTTCTAAGAAATAAATGGTTCTAACTGTTCTAATCCCTTATCCTCCACCTGCTTCCTCCTTGTTTATATCTTTTGGCTTTCTCCCCATGTAGGAGCACCCAGTCAGTCTCACTCCCTCCAGTTTTACATTCCCCATGACGTATACCTTCTGTTCACTTGATAATGGCCATATGAACAAATCTACTCTGACTGCTTGAACCATATGTTGGGTTATATCTTTCTCAAATTTTGAATGGCATGTCATCTCTGATTCTATACTTCTTTTTCAGTGCTAAGAGAATTCTCCACTGCCACACAATTCTGATAAAATATGACAAGATATTTGTGAGCTATTTTGGCCTATATCAGACTAAGTGTCCATTTCACTCACATAAGCACATTATAGCTGGATGACACCTCTTGATATAAAGTACCTGTCACTATTTGTGACATTGCACCTTAGACTAAAGATGAGCCTCGAGTTTTGGCTTAAATGAGCCATGAGCCCCTGAGATTGGTTCTGTTTGGCACAGCAACACTTCAGGCTCATCTATTGCAGGTTGTGGTTCTCCTGCCACATAGACTGTCTTGCTTGATACAAAGCTGTCATTATAGTTTTCAGTTGAATGAAAGAAAAGAAGCCTCAACAGGCAGGTTTTCCAAAGTTTGTAATTAGACACCCATTTTGTGAACTAACTCTATTATTGGTCCTCTGCTTTATTCACATTTATGTCAGATTTTAAAAGCACGCTTTTCAAATTTTCAGATTGTACTATCCACTTAATAGTATAGGACTAAAAATAATTTGATTCACAACAAAATGAAAGAATGATTTGTTATGACAAAACTGTAAAAATTATATAGTATAAAACTCATATAGTATAGAACTCAGAATGGAAGTGACTAGCCTTTGAGATAGTAGAGAGATATGTGATAAAAAAATTCAGTTATAAAAATAGCTCAACATTTTTATGTATTTTCCATTTGTCAGACCATATATAGATTAGTGATTTTTATACTAGCCAGCAAATTATAACTGGAATGCTGCCAGTCAGGAGTTTGTCTAGGAGAGATTGAAGGACTTGGAAGCCATGATGCATAAGAAGTATTGACAGGAATTATGTTAAGACTAGGTTTTCCAATAAGTATAATTTTCCCCCAATATTTCTTTTCTATTTGATTCTATTATTTTATTTTATTTTTATTAATTGTTAAATTTATTGTGGTGACATTAGTTGGTAAAAATTACATAGATTTCAGGTGTACAATTCTACATTACATCGTCTATGTATCGCATTGCATGCTCACCACCCAAATTCAGTTCTCCTTCCATTACCATATATTTGATGCCCTCTTCCTACTCCCCCACCTCTTACCCTCAGGTAACCACTAAACCAGGGGTGGTGAACCTTTTGGCGATTGAGTGCCAAAGTTTATGAAATAAGAGTATACTCGCTCCACTCATGTGCCAACCCACTGAGTGAGATAGAAGTATTGATTATTTTTATGTCTATAAGAGGTATAGGATGTTTTTATAACAAAAAATAATAATTTTTTAAATGGTATTCACAATTATTTGTTTTGAAGTTTAAATATTTTAGTAGAGTGCATAACAAAGGTAATTATATAAATTAAATATCATAGAAAATCTCTATCAGTCATTTATTACATTTTTATTCGGTGTAGAATAACATGATATTATAATAAAATTGTAATTTATATGAAACAGAAAGAAAAAAAACATGTGACAGAATTAAATTATAATAATAAACATTAGTTGTCAAATGCACGGAGTACCCATAAAAATTAAAGAATCCTCTATCATTATTAGTGTGATTTCTGTTGTGCTGAAGAAGACAGATGAATCACGTCAGGTTCATATTTTGTTGTTTTTAACATTACACAAGCTGCACTTGCTGCAACTACAAGTTGTTCACATGTTTCAGGTGTGACAGCAACGGGAGTGTAGAATACTCAAAAAATTTGACTCAATAGCCCAAACGCATTTTCCGTTACTCTGTGAGCACAAGTTAACCTGTAAAGTTGAAGATGACTTTAGATTTTTCTCCTTGAGCTGTTATTTTACAGTATGGTTTCATGCCATGTTTGTATAATCTGAAACCTTCCTCTCCGACTATAACATAGGGCACTACATTTTTCGAACCAGGAAGTCTCTCATCTGGAGGAAATATATTTCCCGAAAGCACTTGTTTCCCCATGACAGACTTCGCAAAAATTCCACTGTCCGCCTCTTTTCCATATGACCCAACATATATCAATTGCTATAAATTTACAGTTGGCATCAACCAAAGCAAGTAATACAACAGAAGAGTATTCCTTATAATTAAAAAACGTATACAGCGCTCTTCTTTGTCTTCCCATCTGCAAATTAGTCAGATCAATTTTAGTTATTTGGACCCTGTAATCTAAACTCACCGTGAAATTGCCCTTAGTGCCCTCCCAGCTCCGCGTGCCGAAATAATTGTTCCGCGTGCCACTTTGGGCATGTGTGCCATAGGTTTCTCACCCCCGCACTAAACTATAGACTATACCCATAAGATTTTGTTTCTTTGTTACTCTCAGTTTTATATTCCACATATGAGTGAAGTCATATAATTTTTTATTTCTTTTCAGTCTAACTTATCTAGCTTAATATGATCTCAAGTTTTATCCATGCTGTCACAAATGGCTG
Source organism: Craseonycteris thonglongyai (assembly GCA_004027555.1). NCBI lineage: Eukaryota > Metazoa > Chordata > Mammalia > Chiroptera > Craseonycteridae > Craseonycteris > Craseonycteris thonglongyai. The sequence goes on along the minus strand of PVKE010022573.1, from coordinate 1,012 downwards.
TATTTCATCTTTTATAAAAGGATTATTTTGAGTAGATGTCTTAGCTGTCCTCAAACCTAAAAAAAGGTTTACAGGCAAAACATCAATGTAAACCCATTAGAGGTATTGCCAAGGAGTTGTTTCATTATACAGTGTTCCCTTGCCACTTCATGCTTCCTGTTTTGCGGCTTCAGTGCTTTGCGGGTTTTTCCAAAATATTCATCAAAAAATAAAAATGAAAAAGTACAACCATGTTGGCAGCCACATGGCGGAAAGGAGCGTTGTTTCATGTTGATGCGCGAGAGAGAAGGATCCCTGCATGTCAAACAAAGAGATGAGCTGACTCAGAGTCCATCCCACGGGCTCTCATAAAGGCGCGTGATGGGTTTCCGGTGCGACATCGACCAATGAGAGACCGATGAAGACCTCCTTGATATGACAAAGTCTGCAAGTGAAGAAGAAAACGAAGAGGAAGACAAAGAAGAAACTGAAAAGCGTGGCCTTACCCTGGAGAACCTGCAACAATTGTGCAACATGGCAAGAGCGATGCAACAATTTGCACAAGACCTTGACGACAATATGGTTCGAGCTGTCGAGTTCAGCCATCGCGTTGACGGGGTTATGTCCTTGTACAGGGGAATTTTGAAGGAAAAGAAAAAACAAAGACAACAACTACCCATCAGCATGTTTCTCTCCAAGGTAAAGCCCCCGGCTCTACCGTCAGCGCCTCCAGCAGAAGCGTCTCCGAGTGAGCCTAAAGCTTCTACGAGTCACGTGAGAGCCTCTCCTCCGCCACCCACACAAGACTCTCCGCCTCTCTCAGAAAGCAATGCTGATTCATGTTTATGACTGTATAAGGTTTTGTCATTCACCTTATGAATTAGAACTGACACGTTTAAGTAAATACGTATACTGTTGTCATTTTTGTCTTAAATGAGTAAAGCATGAATACTGTTTACATATTTAAAACATTCTTGTACCCGCATACACGAAAATTCCTAGGGGCAAATCCTACTTCGCGGTTTTTCAGCTT
>PVKE010022572.1:0-25451 GCA_004027555.1 Craseonycteris thonglongyai | reverse complement strand
CTGCAAGCTGTCATCTGCCATTACACATCTGTTGCTTCTCCTAACTCAACCCATCCCCACCTTTTCCAGCTGAAATCAATGGAAGGTGCCCAGGGCAGCTGATACACACAAGCACTGCTGCTTTTGTCTTTAGAGGCAGCATTTGGGTTTTATAAGAGCAGAGTCCCATTGCCCCATCACCCACCACATCCTCCCATGAGGGTGGTGCTCTAAGACCAAGGAGACCTGCACACAAAGGAGAAACTCACCTCCCAGAAAATCTCCCATTGTGAGGAGATGAATTAACCAAGAGAAAATAAAACACTGCAGCTCAAGAGACAAAATAAAACTCTCCAGTGATACCTACTTAAAAACAAAAGAAAAGCCTCTTCATATCTACCTCCTGCAAAATACATTCCAAGAAACAGATGGCCATGAAAAAAAAAAATACATGAACAACTATGAATAACCAAGGGAACAAAGATGTTAAGAAAGAAAATAAAAAACCTGCAGAATATGAACTTAAAGACATGGAAAAGATGTCTTAAATGACAAAGAATTCAAGATTACAGTTCTTGCATCTCAATGAGATGCAAGAAAACTCAGATAGGCAGTTTAATGAACTCAGAAATGAAATCAACAAGCAAAATAAATATTTTACCAAAGAGATTGGAATTAAAAAAAAATGAATTGGATAGATATTCTGGAGATGAAGAATTCAATAAAAGAGATGAAGAATGAAATATCTAGCTCAGGAAACAGAGTGGACCAGATGGAGGAAAGAGTTAGTGTTATTAAATATAGAAATCTGGAAATGACATAGATGGAAGAAGAGACTGACTTTAAAGTTAAAAGAAATAAAAAGAACTGTACTCTACAAGAACTATCTGATTTCATCAGAAAGAGCAACATAAGAATAATGCATATACCAGAAGGAGAAGAGATTGAGAAGGGCACAGAGGGTCTATTTTAATAAGTAGTTGATGAGAACTTCCCCCAATTATGAAAAGACCTGGATCCTTCCATTCAAGAAGTAAACAGAACACTTAACTACTTCAATCTCAACAGGCCTTCCCCAAGGCACATTATATTGAAATTGTCAAAGATTAACAAAGAAAGAATTCTCAAGGCATCCAGATAAAAAAAGACTGTGACCTATCAAAGAAAGCCTATTAGATTATCATCAGACTTTTTTAGCAGAAACTCTACAAGCCAGGAGGGAGTAGAATCAAAAATTAAAACTATTGAAAGACAGAAATTACCAGCCAAGAATAATATATCCAGCAAATTATTTTGTAGATATGAAGGAGGATTCAAGACCTTCCCAGATATACAGAAACTGAGGAAATTTGCAACCACAAGGCCAAAATCACAGGAAATACTGAACGAGTCTATTCAACCTGAAACAAAAAGTCAAACGAATACAAAATTATGAGCAAGATGACTAACAGACAGACAGAAGCAGGAAATGGCAATCCCTATACAGAATAGGGCACTACATACTTATAAAGGATAAAGAAGATAAACATGCATGCATGCACACACACACACACAAGAAAGAAAAAGAGAAGAAGATGACAACTTGCTACTGCAACTCAGAAATCAACTCATAGCATAAATGGGGATATTTTTGTGATGACAAAAACATAACAAGGAGGAAGTCAAAGTCTGAATTTGAAAAGAGGAATGGTGATAAGAAGCATGCTTAAGAAAAAGATCTCTATATATACTTTATTGTACATAAACTTAATGATAACCTCCCAAATAAAATCCAGAACTGATACACATAACATTAAAAAAGAATAAACAAAGAAACAATACCACCAAACTAAAATAATAGACAGATACAAAAAGGCAAAGAAATAATGGAGATATTGAGCTACCAGGAAACAACAGATAAAATTGCTATAGGAAATCCTCATATATTAATCATTACCCTTAATGTAAATGGACTGAACTCATGAATAAAAAGGCACAGAGTAGCAGATTGGATTAAAAAAACAAACAAACAAAAACCAACTATATGCTGCCTTTGAGAGAAATAGCTCAGCTGATAGGACAAACAGATTCAAAGGAAAAGCATGGGAAAGGATACTCAAATCAAATGGTATCCAGAGAAAAACAAGTGTAGTCGTACTTATATGTGACGAAACAGACTTCAGGATAAAGAAGGAAATAGACAAAGATGGACACTTTATAATGATAAGGGGGACAACACAACAAGAATACATGACACATTAATATATATGCTCCCAATAAGGAAGCAACAAAATATACAAAGCAACTACTAGCAGAACTAAAGGGAGAAATGGACATAAACACAACTATAGTAGGGGACCTAAACATTCCATTGGCAGCCATAGATAGATCATCTAACCAGAAAATCAATAAGGAAATATGAGCTTTAGATGACACATTGAATCAATTGGACATAATTGACATTAACAGAATACTTCATCCTAAACACAAGACTATACATTCTTTTCTAGTGTACATTGAACATTCTTAAAGCTAAGTCATATGCTGAGACACAAAGCTAGCCTCAGCAAATTTAAGAAGATTGAAATCATACCAAGAATATTCTCTGACCACAAGGCTTTGAAATTGGAGATCAACTTCAAAAAGAAATTGGAAGAATGTGGGATAGCACAGCAGGTTGAGAGCTTGCAAAGTCCGGGATTAAATTCCCGGTCCCGGCCATGCAAACCTACATGCTGAACTGCAGCGTAACTGGTACTGCTGGGGTTGCACAGCAGCAAAGTTTCTCGCCTCCCATTCAGGAGGCCTTCAGTTGGGTTCCTACTGTGCACTGTCTCACATCTGCCTGTGTGGAATAAAACCATGTTACAACTAATGATGTGCCACTATGGAGACTGCTCTGGGCCCTCCCCTTTTCTCTCTCTCTCTCTCCTCTCTCTTTCTCTCCCTCTCCCTCTCTCCAACAATAAAATAAGAAAAATTCTAAATAAACAACCTAACATTAACAAAGTAGAGAAAGAAGAACAGTGAAGCCCAAGGTCAACATAAAAAAGGAAATAAAAACTAGAGCAGAACTAAATGAAATAGTGAACAAAAAAATAGAAAAATTAATGTAACCACGAGCTGATTCTTTGAAAAGATTAATAAAATTGGCAAAACCCTGGCTAGACTCACTAAGATAAAATGAGAAAAGATGCAAATAACCAAAATAAAAAATAAAAGAGGAGAAATTAAGACGGATACCACAGAAATACAAAGGATTATATGAAAATTCTATGAAGGACGATATGCCACCAAATTCAGTAACCTAGAAGAAATATACTAGTTTTTAGAGACATATAGCCTTCCTAGAATGAATCACAAAGATCCCCAAAAATCTAAATAAATGAATAACAGTGAGAAAATTAACAGTCATCCAAAACCTTCCCAAAAGCAAAAGTTCAGCACCAGATGACTTCACTAGTGAATTCTACCAAACATTCAAAGAGATTTAACACCTGTCCCATCTCAAACTCTTCCAAAAAATTGAAGAAGAGGTAATACTACCTAACTCATTTTATAAGGCCAACATTACCCTGATACCACAGCCTGGTAAGAATAACACAAAAGATAAGATGCAAAAATCCTAAACAAAATATTAGCAAAACAAATATGACAATACATTAAAGATTATATAGCACAAAAAAGTGGCATTTATTCTAGGGGCACAAGGATGGTTCAACATACACAAATTGAGCAACATGATACACCACATAAATAAAATAAAAGATAAAAACCATGTGATTATATCAATTGATGCATAAAAAGCATTTGACAAAATATATCAATTTATGATCAAAACACTTAATAAAATGGGTATAGAAGGAAAGTATTTCAGCATAATAAAAACCATATATGACAAACCTTCAGAGAATATCATACTAAATGATAAAGAACTGAAGAGTATGTGGGTTTTTTCTAAAATCAGGAACAAAACAGGGATGTCCCCTCTCACTGCTATTATTCCATGTAGTATTAGAAGTCCTAGCCAGAGCAATCAGTCAAGAGAAAGAAATAAAAGGCAGCCAAATAGAGAATGAAGAGGTTAAATTGTCACTTTATGGGGAAGTTGGGATGGCTCAGCGGGTTAAGTGCCCGCTTTGCAGCCACAGAGACCGAGGATCAAATCCTGGCCCTGGCCTGTGCAAACCCACATGATGAACTGGGGTGTGTTTCCCATTCAGGAGGCCCCCAGTTTGGTTCTCACCCCCCCCAATTTGGCCCCTGGCTCAAGGGGGTACACCTTCCATGCAGGAGGCCCCCAGCTCAGCTCCTGCCCTGTGTAGCCCCCACCCACCTGTGTGGAATGAAACCATGTTGAGAACTGGTGACATACAACTATGGAGACTGCTCTGGGCCCTCCCCCTTCTCTCTCTCTCTCTCTCTCTCTCTCTCTCTCTCTCTCTCTCTCTCTCTCTGCCTCTGTGTCTCTTTGCCTCTGTCTCTGTCAAAAAAAAAACCCAATAAAATAAAAAGGTATTGTCACTTTTTTTGTCAATGACATAATTCTTTATATAAAATAATTTAAAGACTCCACCAAAAAAACCTGTTAGAAACAATAAACAAATACAGTAACGTTGTAGGATACAAAACCAATGTATAAAAATTCACTGCATTCATTTAACTTGCAATAAAACTTCAGAAAAACAAATGAAATAAAAAAACCTTTTGCAATTGCAAAAAAAGAATAAAATACCTGGGAATAAACTTAACAAAGGATGTGAAGGACTGACACAGTGAAAACTATAAAACATTATTAAAAGAAATTGAAGAAGACACAAAGAAATGGAAAGATATTCTGTGTTCACAGATTGGAAGAATCAACACAGTTAAAATGGCTATATTACCTAAAGCAATATACAGATTTAATGCAATCCCTATCAAAATTCCAACAACACTTTTTCAAAAAATAGAACAAAAAATCACAAGATTTGTATATAACACAATCACAAAAGACCCCCAAAAGCCAAAGCAATTATATGAGAAAAATAAAAGGCTGGAGGTATTACTCTCCTTGACTTCAATTTATCAAAACAGCATGGTATTGGCAGAAAGATAAACACACAGATCAATGGAATAGAATTAATAACTCAGAAATAAACCCACATATATATGGGCAGATAATTATTGAGAAAAGAGCCAAAAACATGAAATAGAGTAAAAAAGTGTCTTAAATAAATAGTGCTGGAAGAATTGGAAAGCCACATACAAAAGAATGAATCTAGGCTACAATCTGTCACCAAATACCAAAATTAACTCAAAATGGTCCTAAGACCTAAACATAAGATCTGAAACAATACATTGCATAGAAGAAAACATAGATACTAAACTTATGGAACTTGAATTTAGGAAAGAATTTAAGAATTTGACCTCAAAGACAAGGGAAGTAGCAAAAATAAATGAACAGGACTATATCAAACTAAAAAGCTTTTGGACAGCAAAAGAAACCACCAACAAAACAAAGAGGCAGCCAACCGAACGGGAGAAAATATTTACAAACAACATCTCCAATAAGGGACTAATATCTAATATATATAAGGAACTCATACAACTCAACAATAACAACAAAAAGAGACAACCTAATTAAAAAATTGGTTGAGAACCTGAACAGACACTTTTCCCATAAAGACATATGGGAAAGACATATATCAAATCTATGAAAAAATGCTCAACCTTAATTTGCTATTAGGGAAATGCAAATTAAAACCATAATGAGATACCATCTCACACCTGTTAGAATGACTATAATCAACAAGACAAGGGATAATAAGTGCTGGAGAGGCTGTGGACAAAAAGGAACCCTCATACACTGCTGGTGGGAATGTAAATTGGTACAACCAGGATGAAAGGCAGTATGGAGATTCCTTAAAAATTTAAGACTAGAATTACCATATGACCCAGCAATCCCCTTTCTAGATATCTACCAAAAAAAAAAAAAAAAAAGTTTTTTTTTTGTATAGATATATGTACCATGATGTTCATTGCAGCATTATTCACAGTGTCCAAGATATGGAAACAAGCAGTGTCCTTCGATAGATGATTGGATAAAGAAGATGTGTTACTCATACACAATGGAATAGTTAGGACTCAGCCACAACAATAGATGAAATACTGCCATTTGCAACAGCATGGATGGATCTTGAGAATATCACACTAAGTGAAATAAGACAGAAAAAGTCAAGAACCATATGACTGCACTCATACGTGAGATATAAAACTGAAAGCAACAAAGGAACTAGACAAACAAACAAAGAAAAATTCATAGACACAGACAACAGTTTAGTGGTTATGAGAGGGTATGGGAAGAGGGGATGGTAAAGGAAAGAGCGAGGGTCAATCATATGGTAATGGAAGGAGAGCTGACTCTGAGTGAACACACAATGCAATATATAAATGATGTGTTATATAACTGTACATTTGACACCTCTATGATTTCACTAACCAACATCACTCCAATAAGTTTAGTAAAAAATAAATAAAATGGGTCACAAATTTTTTTTTTCTAGACTCATTGTTCAGAGCACAATCTAACTTGTTAATATTATAATTACATTATGTGGTAATGTAGTAAAAATATACATCAAATGCTAGTGCAGACAACGATTTGTCCCATACAAAACGTCCTCAGATTGGGATGTGTTTTGAATTCTTGTGTCTACCTTTGATACTTTTTCGATTTCCTTCATCCCTGATTTTAGTTGTAGTTACTCGTTCACCAGAATCCATTGTCAACTTGCTAAAAGAACTGCAAACTTTCATCTTCTTAACTGGGGCTCTCATAAGAGTGATGAAGTAAGAGGGCTCATGGCTGCTGAAGCCTTGGTTTTGTGATGCTGCTCTGACTGCTTAGGAACTTTCCTGATCATTTGTTGCTGCCTTGCTGAGTTGTAGGTAGCTGAGATTGATGGATGCTTAATTTTTGCACTTGAGTCAAAATCGTGCCTGATGTTTGCTTTATTATTCTGCTTTCATCCTTTTATAGAATTGTTCAAGCTTTGCAGTGAGTGAAATAGAGATTAGTTCCTAGGAACTGTTAGATATGAGGTTGTTTATAAAGCAGAAGATTTCTGAGAAATGTAAGAAGTTGTATTATGGGGAAAGAAGAGTTCTAGTGCTTCATGAAAGCGATGTCCAGGGAACTGGCCTGGAGAATGCAGTCTGCGGGTAGAACCCCGGGGCCTATAGGGTGGGGTTCCAGGAGAGGAGTCTCAGGTGACTCTGAGGAGGGAAGTTTTGCCTTAGAATTCTTGGTGGGCTTGAAGTCCAGATGGAAAGGATTTCGTTTCCTCCAAGAGAGTTGTGATAAATAACTGTGGTGTTGACTTAGGGGAGACACAAGTAGTTAAACCAGAAGGTGGAATTATAGTCAACTCTAGAACCCAATTTATAGATTAACCAGTGCCCAGTCAAAATGACTAATAATTCTCAGACTGTAATTACCCACTGTAGGCTTAATTTTTTCTTTCAACTTTGTACTTTTCTATATTTTATAAATGTTTAATAATGAACATGAATTTCTTTTATAATAAAAAATCCAATTAACTTAATTAGAAAAAAATTACTTACCAGGTGACAGAAGGTTTCTCATTAACTGATCTTCAGACTTCATAGTCTGGCTTCAACATCTCTGCCCACCAAGACAAAATAATTTTTGTGCTCTGAATGGCTGACTCTGGGTGATGTTTTACAGGGGTAGGAGAGGTGAGGGAGCTGATATGAAGAGACACTGTCTCTGGAGGAGAGACCCACAACAACTCTGAGTGAGAGCAGTACACATTAGCACATGGCTTTGGTGATTTCAAGGATAGAGAAGATGGGAAAAGGGAGAGGTTTCATTAGGGGTTGGGGGAGACCCTCTGAGTGTCTGGTTTTGTCACACTATGTCCATTTTCACTGATGGTCTTACATTTGGAAATCTGGGTTCGGTCCAAATGGGAGCCTGGAAGAGAAATCTAAAAACGTGTTGCCTGCCTCCATGCTGTATGGGTCCTGCCAGGGATGAGGTGGCCAACCAACTTCCTTCCCACCCATATTCTGTCTTCTGCTGATGGGCTAGTTGGGTAGATCTGCTTTGGTTATTGCCCAAATGGTTACAAAATCACTGGACTTTCTCTAGGTGAGACCTGATGTTGGTGTTTCAATGTCCCCAGTGGCAACTTGAGAAGACCTGAAGTTATTGACTCATTGTAGATGTTAATCATTCATCTTTCATCTAAGGGTACCATTATGTAATGAGTGGCTGGAGTATGCCCATTAAGGAAGTAAAGGAAGCGATCCTTGCTAACCCAATCTCTAATTGGAAGTGTCTTCCACTCCTCCGAAGTACAGGGCAATTCTGAGATTACAACATCACACACCGCAAGGGTGGGTGGGTGGGATGGGGGCAATTAGTCACAGCTGCAAAAGAGAATTAAGGAGACAGTGGAAAAGGAAGATGTATCATCACATAGAACATGTATCTGGAATTCGAAAGAATGTTCATACTCTGAAAGAAGCACTTATGCAATAGGTATAGTTACTGCATGACATCTTTGTAATAATCATCCATTCCGAACTAACTTCACATTGTGCTTCAGTTAGTTAATTGTAGCCTTTTCCTGTTTCTGGCTCTGGTGTTTAAAGGCAAAATAGGCTCTTTGTTATGCTCTCAGAAGAACAATTTACACATTTTGATTTGCAAAAGAACAGCTCATTTTTCTGAGCCCTTCTGGCTTTTTTTATTCCACATGGAATATGCAAGCAAAACTGGCTGAACTTTCAAACATCAGCTAAATTCTAACAATTACTAGAGCGGTTTTGCCTTGCTCTTCTCAAACAGCTACATTTATTATAACCAAATCCACATTTTGTTGCAGAAAGGTCATCGTTTAACTGGTCCATCAGCCTGCTCTCCCAACAGTTCCAAAACCAGAGCCTCTTTGACATTGGTTATTCAGTTTTGCAAGCATCCTAATCTGGAGTATGGTGCTCCCCAATGGAGAAGGGTCCCCAAGCACCACGGTGGGGGAGGGGAGGCTGTGAGCAATGTCATCAGCTCCTTAGAAGGTGTCTTGACCTTCCCAGGACTGAACTTTCAACCTCTTGAGCTGACAGTTAGTGGTGGATACACAAATTTTGTTTGCGACTAATTGCAGCTTGTAAATGGAGCATTGTGGCCCCAGAAAAGAGTCAACGGTCTCTCTCCCCAGGGTCACCCAAGTGGAATCTAGACACAAGAAAGCCTGTCCCTTAATGGGCCTCCTCCCCAAACTCTTCTGAATTTCTTGGGCCCCTGGGCTTTTCCCCTTCATCAAGTTGAGAGCTAGAGGGTACAGCGGGATACTCCTCTGCAAATCTTCTCCAAATGCCAGGCTATTCATAGCAACCTGCAGCTCCCTCAGGAATTCCCACAAACTGACTTGCCATCACTGACTATTGTCTCCCCACCCAGCAGCAGCGGCCTTTCACAGACCCAAGGATACATACACCATCTCAAAGCACAAAATGCTTTTCAAGCCATCCATTGGGAGTTCACCAAGGAAACTACTGTTGAGAGGAGAAAAAGCAGAGGCCATTTGGAGCATAGATAAGATTTTCCAGCAGAGTGACTGGTTATTTTTAGTTTCACAAAGCAGATATGCTTTGTAAATGAACAAGCCATGGAGTGGCTTGGAACATTAAGCCAAATTTCCATTTATTGGAGGTGGGACTAGGGAAGCTCCCAGCATCTCTCTGATAGCACAGCTGGTAGCAAGTGTTAAATGAGGATCTCACTGGCCTACACCTTTGGCTTTAAACAAAAGGGGCAGCCAAGGGTGATTCTCTTTGTTTTCCCTGATAGCCTCATTGGACTGAGGTGGTAGCTAATATCATCCTGTACCCTTAGAGCATGAAAAGAACAGAAGGATCTCTGTGAAAGCATAGAATGAGCTTCCCAAGCAAGAATCATATTGTTCTCAGTTAATCAAATTTGTCAAATTGTTCCCAGTGCCTTAGAGCTAAAGGGTGATACTTAGGACCGCAGTAAACAAATCCCCAGCCATCTGTTCTAACAGCTGTTGAACCTTGAGCAAGAACTTGTACCCGTGGACTCTTTTGAGGGCCCCTGGTTATGGGGATGTACAAGAAACATTCAATCATTAAGTGACCAAAGGATAAAATTACTAATGGCCCTAGGATACCTGCACCAAGCTAGAGGTGTTCCTGGGAATGAGCTACATGAGTGAAATTTCTCCTTTGCCTGTAGGCTTCCAAACACCCCAGTTTCTCTGTTTGCTGGATATTTTCTCAATCGCTTCAGCCTAGCCTGAAAAATCAATGCAGTTAGTGAACTGCTTAGTTGAAACTGAACACATCTATTGATGCTGAAATAAGAGCTGTGCATTTCCAGCCAATTTAAAGAAATCTGCTCGGATGATCTATTCGATTCTGTGCCTTTCAAGCGTGTGTGAGAGCTCAGAGGATTCGTTTACAGTTGTAGTAAATTATTTCTATGAAAGTTGTTTACTTTTAACAAGTCAGTTTTTGTGTGCCCATTTTGTTGGGCCTATTGTGTTTCATAAATGATGTTAGAATAAGATGGTCACAAGACTGTTCTAGTTGTAAAACTGAAAATCCTGCATAAGAGAGAATCTCTCATTCCTGGACAAACTATCCCAGCTAGACCAAGTTCTTTGCCTTCCACCAAGTGAAAACGTCCTACTGAGGTTTCAAGAGTAGCAAGGTACTGACATCTGAGTCTCTGCACTTAAAATCTTAGTGGGGTGCACATTGTAAAGGGGTCCTCTGAAAGTGGTGAAGGAGGTCTGTTTACTTCATAATTATCCAAGAGTAAAGGGAAACTTAGTGACATCTGGTGCATGGGGTGATCTCAGTCTCCAAGTACACCACCCTGAGCCAGCTCACATGAACATTTAATTGTTGTATGTCCTCAATTTCTGATAAGAAAAAAAATGCAAGACAGATTTTCATACGTGTTTTCTTGGGCCATTTAATATGTCCATTTGTACACTTCTAGGCACTTGAGAAGTGTGTGAAAAAGAGATAAGAACATATATTTTAATTGTGTAAGCCTTCTTTTTATTGCATTCTTAAGAGATCAAAATCATTCTCTGTTACTATCTAGTCATATTTAAACTTTTACACCTGGCTTTCTTTATTCCACCCAATTTGACCTAAATTGGTACTTTTAAAACTTGAATGTGCCAACAAATCACCTTGGGGTTCTTGTTAAAATGCAGATTCAGTTTCAGTAGGTTTAGGATGAGGGCTGAGGTTCTGCATTTCCAACAAGCTCCCAGGTGACATTGATGGTCCAAAGGCCACACATTGAGTAGCAAGGTCCCGGCTAGCTGTTCCTATGTTTTCTTTATCCTCAGGACATTTCTAAAAAGAGAGAAGAAACGATCTTTTAAAAGAAGTGGGGGTGAAAATTGTGCATTACAACCTAAAAAATAATGCCTGTTGAAACAGAGAAAACTGTGCTTTGGTGTTCAGTACAAATGCAATTAGAATTGAACTGAAACAGCAGCGTGCCTAAGAAAGAAGGGCAGATGGAGGAAGTGGAAGGGAGGGGTGTGGCAATTACAGTACCTCTGGCTGGAGGGGGCACCACTCTTCAAAGTACTGGCATGCCTTTTCTCCCACCACTCTCTTTCCTGGCCATTAGTAGCACTACCCTTCCAAAGGTTGCCCCAAGTGTAAGCAGTAGTTTTGGTGTGAGGCAAGAAAATATTTCATCCTCTTTCAATTGGTTGTAAGAACTCTGCAAAAAATTCCATTAAAGATGAGAATTGCAACATGATCTGAAAAATGTACCGATCTTATCATTTTGGTTATAGTTTATTGTGTTTCTGAAGACACCAAAACAGATAATGAAATGCATAAGTAGAGGAGGAAAAATCAAATTAAATCAAATACCTGACAGAAAATGAATTCTACTAAATTACATACAGTCCTGATATTGTTTCACAATAAAAATTGTTAATGTAATTTAATGAGTTTCTATTGCTCACACAATCGTGCTTAATGAGATGACACATTTAGGGGCAGAAAAGGAATTCTGGGGTTCAATGTCTCACTTATTTCAGAATAAAATATATATGCCCAGAAATGGATGAGATGTTGTTCACCAAATTACACCAGTTGTGACCTTGAGAAAGTTTATACTTTTTTTCCTAAAGAGGAGCATCAATGTGAATAATTAAATTGTCACTAAACACTAAAAAGATGCTCGAATGTATGTTTATTTTCTGTGGAAAATGTGTAGCAAGAGTTCTATCCAGTATAACTTTTACTTACTACTCTCTCAGGGACTTCAGGCTAAAATAGAAAAAGAATTTTATAGGTCATCAAAATAGAATTGCCACAAATCATGCTCGATGTTTCTTTGCATTTCTACAAAGGAGAGGTATGTGATTGGAATAAACAGATTACCTAGGAACGTGCCTCTGCCAACTTTTCCCCTTATTTTTGTTTTGAACAGCCAGCTGCTCATAACTGTTCCCTTAGATATGTTGTCCTCAGACACCCTTTTACATTGTGAAATCCTAGTGACTGAGCTGTCTAACTGCTCATCACCAACATGGGTGGTTTCTGTTCAGTTCTGCTGGAGAATCCTGCTGCTGATGCTTTGTCTCCATATGGATGAAGATTTCTGTTACATCTTAGGCTTTATTACCTCTCCTTTTCCTTGATATGGGTGAGACGTTTACAGCCTCAGCTAAGAATCATGCCCATATGTCTCTAGAACATCATCACATCTCATCAAGTCCACATACTAGAGTCTGTTGCCGTTGGTGAGCACAGCTCACAGCAACAAGTCATTTAATGTGTCCTTCCTTTGCTCCTTCTTTAATTTGTTCAATCACTTGCACAGATCTATGCAATCACTCCAATTTCATATGGCTTCAGTATTTAACCTTATAACCCCTCCCCCCACACACTTTTTCCTGTTTCTACTATTGATCTGATTATTTCACATGACTACCTAGTTACATGACTGTACTTTCTCCTTCCTGAGGACATTGAATCCTTCAGTCGTTCAGTCATTGAACAAATACTTTTTGAGTGCCTTCTATGTGGCAGGCACTGTTGTAGGTACTGGGGTACAACATTGAACAAAACAAAGACCTTGGCTTCTTTCTTTCTAGTGTTGGGGTGGAAGATGTTTAACAAACAAACAAAGAAACAAATATTAGTGCTATAATATATTATATGGTAAGAAGTATTCAAGAGAAGAAGCTACAAGGTACGGAAGATGGGAGTCCTGCAGGGGAGTGTGGGTGTTGTCTTTATTTAGAGAGTAATGGGGAAACCTCTCATTCGAGGCTACCACTTATGGTTGGACTATATAGAACACCAGGTTTGCCTGTCCCTTCATGGTTCTTAAACATCTGTGTAGTGTGAACATTTCCTGGAAGTATTTGAGGACTTCTTTGGGGGGTGGGGGTGGGGGGCTTGATCAGTAGGAGCAGTTCCTGGTATGTTAGGGGAACAAGAACAGTGGCTTGAGCAGAATAAGTGAGGCAGCAGGTGGTAGGAGGTGAGGTCAGAGGTGGAGGAGGGCAGATCATAAAGATCTTGAAGACCTTTGTCATTTTAGTGGAAACAGAGAGTAGGTAGAGAGTTTTGAACTGAGGAGTTATATGATTTGATTTGTATATTTTAAGGATCTCTCTGGCTGAAATGTAGATATTTGATGTAGAGAAAAGAGTGAGGCTACTGGAATTCTCCAGGTGAAAGAAGATGGCGGTTTGGCCCAAGGTGGTTACAATGGAAGTGGTGGGGACTGTTAATTCTGGATATGTTTTTGATTTTATGTGATTTCTGGAATCTGCTGTTTTTTGTGCAGTGATGAGAGTCCTTCTCTTGCATACCAGGTCTAGTTCACCAACTAGCATGCTATAGAAGGAATGGTGGCACCTCAGAATTGGAAGGGCTCAGAGCAGGACAGCTAGTCGAGGAGAAATGGGAACAGAGATACTTTGCTTGATCTTCAAGCTTGTGGTGTCTCAAATTTTGATGGGGTTGGGGAAGGATGAAACCGATGTCTTGTAATAAATGTTGGTCCTTTTGCAATTCACAGAGGTCCCACACTAGTAATCTGAAAGTGGAGGCTGACTCCTAGCGTGAGGAGCACAAAATCTGAAAGCTCCCGATCTCACTGAAAGCTCTTTTGAGACTGTATGTTCCAGGCTCTCATACAGGCACGGATTCTCTGCACAGTGCCCCAGAGCATGGAAACCTAGCTTTGATTACATTTCCAGGGGCAGATGCTCATTATTTTAAGGTGAATCACCATGCTGTCGGACAGTGTCGAGATTCTGGAAGGCTTTTCTTGTACAGGGCTGATATCCTTTTCTACCTTTCTGTGTTTGAAACTGTGCTGGCTAGGAGAGCAATACAATTGTACTGGTCAAGAGCAGGGGTTCTAGACAGTCTAGGTCAAAATTCAGGTTTTTTGTGACCTTGAACAAGCTACTTAACCCTTTGTGCCCCCCTTTCCTCATAAACAAGGCAGTATGTCTAAAGCACTTACAAGGACAGGAGACAGAGTTAAGGGCTCAAGAAACGTAACCATAATGATTAACTTGCATATTGATACGAATGTGAGAGCCTGCCCCGTGTTTGAACATGAAGCTGTGCTTTTCCTGTTATTTGCCAATTTTCTTTCAGTTTTGTAGCCCTATCAGATCCCTGCTAGCAACTCCCAATGAAATCCTACAAAACCAAAGGGCCTGGTGTTTACCTTGGGGGTAGCAAGGAAAGGGGACTTACTCATTACTGATTTCTGATTCAATCAGCCAAGCAACCTCAAGCAACCATTGGCTTTCTGGCATTCAGAGGTTGACTCCATCTTCATATTTGATTCCCAAACCCCATTCTACCCGGTAAGCACTATTTCAGGATGTAGTGAGGTAGGGTTGTAGAAAACTCAGGTTTGGAGTCTTGATTTTCAGCATTTGAATCCAGCTCCAGCACTCACTCTTCTATAATCATGGAAAACTTATTTAATGATAATGACAGTGCCGCATAGGTATACAAAATGCTTGGAACAATATAGCAAATCAAGAAATGCTAACAATAAATTTAAGTTATAAAAGTGAATTTCTAAGACGAAGTCAGGTTTTCAAAATGACCACATTTGAAAGGAAACAAAAGCACATTCTGTGGGCTGCCTAGGGCATGTTAGGTAGAGAGGAAGAAAGGAAATCAGGACTCGCTGCCCCTGAGTTCTTGCCCAGTGGAGGCTCCCAGTGTTCAAGGAGGCTCACTGTTGGAACCACAGGAGCTGCTCTTACAATCACAGGAATCAGGAAACTCTCAATCAGTTCACTTTGTACCCACCCATCAACTGGAAATTTCAAAATTTGCTTGAACTGGTTATTTGGTAGCAAGTAGATTTTTTTGGACAATATTTCCTTCTTGAAAACAAAAATAATACATTTTTATTGTATAAACGTAGGAAAGCATGGAATAACATGAAAAAGCAAATCATATTTATTTTCACTGCTCATAAGTTGCCCCTTGGAAGATTTTCTGCACAGTATGCTAGGTGGGTAAGTAGCTTAAAGCAGGGCTATGTCTGGTTCAGCTATGCTTGGCCTGCTTCCAGGACCCTAGCATGAGAAACTGCCTAGTAAAGAGGAGCACTCAGTAAAGAGTGGTTAGAAAAATGACATATATCTTATGTATTAATGTATTTCTGTCCCTACTGGGGATTATAATTGCCAGGTATATTTCTTTTCACGACTGTTTCACTCAACTGGATCCTCTAAAATATTGAATTCCGGGGAAGCCAGGATGGCTCAGTGGATTAAGTGCTCGCTTCACAGCCTCAGGATCCGAGGATTGGGTCCCAGTCCCTGCCCATGCGGACCCATGTGTTGAACTGGGGTGTTTTTCCCATGTGGGAGGTCCCCGGTTTGACCCCCAGCTAATGGGGGCGTGCATCCCGTGCAGGCTGCCCCCGGCCTGGTTCCCACCCTGCGTGGCCCTGTATCCACCTGTGTGGAATGAAACTATGTCGAAAACTGATGACTTACAACCATGGAGACTGTTCATCCCCCCTTTCTCTCTGTTTCTGTCTCTGTCAAAAACAATAAAATAAATCTTAAAAAAATAAAAATAAAATATTGCATTTAAAGCCAGTAGTGAATATAAGTATTTCTTAATTGTGCCCAGAATCGCAGGCTGCTGTTTTGCCCATCTGGTGGTCCAAAGCCAAAAACTGTTCATATAAATGGATCCTGAGTCAGACAAGGCTGATCTCAAGCCAGTGGGCCCTGCCTTGGCTTCTCTTTTCCAGGATCCAAGACCCAATGTGTCCCTTAGCTTGGTCCTATCCAGAAATATCTCCTCTGGAGGACAGTTTTTACTCTACTTCCAACCATTTGGAGAATTTTAAAAACAGTTTAGGGAATTTTCTCCCCATTTCAATTCAACTTTCCTTCTATTTGTATTAGGTACCACTTACTAAGTACTTACAAATTGTCCTAGTTCTATGCTAAACTTCAGTCAGGTATTATCTCATTTAAACCTTATAACAACTCTGTGCTGGTTATCACTATTTTTGTGTTATAGATGAAAATAAAATGAAGACTTGGGAAGGTGAAGTGACTTACTCAAAACCACACAGCGTGAAAGTGTCAGATTCTAGTCTAGGTCTACCTGAGTCCAAATTCCATGCTTCAATCACCTTGAAATTCTATAATCAGAATGTATATGCATTTACATATCACTCTTTATATTTAGCTTTATGTTATAAGCATTTATCCAACCTATTATATTATATTCAGCATCACAATTTGGAATGTGTAAACAATATCCTAAGTGGATGTAACATTATTTAGTGAATCCTTTGCCATTCCTTGTTGAACACCTGGGTTATACAGAATGTCTCAGCAGAGGCACCTCATATTTAAAATTCAGAGAACCAGGAAGACTGCATTGTTGTGGAACTCCAGTAGGAAGATGGAGGTCAAAATAAAAGCCTGTTAGTGTGAAGGGAGCAGGGAGAAGCTGGATTCTAGAAAACTTGCAGCTTGGAAATGACAGGAACACTCAACGAAGGGGCTACAGAAGAGGGAAAGAGAAGGTTCTAAAGTTTTACATTTTCTTTACTTTTTTTTTTTAACATTTATTTTATTTTTTTGACAGAGACAGAGAGAGACAGGGAGAAGGGGGAGGGCCCAGAGCAGTCTCCATAGTTGTACGTCATCAGTTTCTGACATGGTTTCATCCCACACAGGTGGGTGGGGGCCACACAGGGTGGGAACTGGGCTGGGGGCCTCCCGCATGGGAGACATGCCCCTTTGAGCCAGGGGCCGAACCAGGGGGACATGAACCGAACTGGGGGCCTCCTGCATGGGAAGCACTCCCCAGTTCAACGTATGGTGTCTGCACAGGCCAGGGTCAGGATTTGATCCTCAGTCCCTGGGGCTGTAAAGTGAGCACTTAACTCGCTGTACCATCTCAGCTTCCCCCAGCCCCCCCCCCTTTTTTTTTAAGAGTTCATTGTTTTTGACAGAGAGAGAGACAGAGCTAGAGGGAGAGGCAGAGAGAAGGGGAGGACCTAGAGCAGTCTCCATAGTTGTACATCATCAGTTTTTGACAGTTATATTCCACACAGGTGGGTGGGGGCTGCACAGGGTGGGAACTGAGCGGGGGCCTCCCATATGGGAGGCATGCCCTTGTGAACTGGGGGCCAAACCAGGGGCCTCCCACATGGGAACCTCATCCCAGCAAGAACTGAACTGGGGGCCAAACCCCAGTTCAGCGTATATATAGGTCTACAGACGGGCCAGGGCCAGGATTCGATCCTCAGACCCCAGGGCTGCAAAGTGAGCACTTAACCTGCTGAGCCATCCCGGCTCCCCCAAGTTTTACATTTTCTTATATCTGGGTTTTGTTTATCTGGATACTTCATTGGGACGAACTGTTCTTGTTATCTAAATTACATGGCATAGTACAAGCATTTTACCGTCAGAGGATTTGGGGGCATAGGTGGAGAATATCGTCACATTCTGCTCTGCTGCTGTGATCTCTCATTGGAGAAATTTGGAGGACGACTACTAAAGCGTGAAAGAAGCTCCTCTTCCTGAGCTCCCTCTCCCCCTTCCCAGGGCTGAGTATTTCTGTCCTCAGAAACCTTGGCCCTGTCAGTGATTGCTAGAGAGGCTGCGCGGGCTGCTGCCTCAGACAGTGCCCAGGGGCAGATCACTGGACCTCCAGCCCAGCCCTACCTCACAAACAATGAAGACCCTTCAGCTTCTACTCTCAGCTGTCTTGGGCCACCCATGGTGGGGTGAGGGATGGGTGATCAAATGAACCCCAGAGCTGGGGGGCATAAGGAGGGAGAAAGAAGAGTATGGTTAAAATCAGAGTGTTTTTGAACTCGGAGTTAAAATTCTAGCACGGTGGTTTATCTGTGTAACTGTGATTTTTGTTACTTCACCTGGCAGAACCTCAGTTTTCCTATCTATAAAATGGTGATGGTGATCCCTAATTTACAGACTTGGTGAAAGGATTAAATAAAATTAAATGACTGCGTGCCAATTAATACATGTTCACTGATAGTTGATATTGTCTTCAGATCCAGAGGAACCACTTTCTCTCTCCTATTTTGAAAATACTCCTATTTTGGTGTAATTTTCTTTTACTTAGATAAATAAGTTAATTTATGCCTGGGTGGATTAATTTACTAAGTGTCTCTTTTCTTTCCCCTCTCCCAAATATTTGTTCTTTTAGGTTCATAGCTGGGAGAAAGGAGATGTAGGTCCTTTTTGTTTGAAAGATGATGGGGCCTGAGGCAACCTTCGGGTGACCTTCTATTCTAGCCAGAAAATCTAGCTGAAGAGAAGTGTGCCAGAGTCACAAGAACGGTTTGTGATTTCTTTATGAGTGTTTAAAGGCATGTGGTATTCTTTGTAGGATGTGCATGGACGCTATCCCAGCATTTGCAGGTCAGAGACTGAAATACTCCTTCTCAGGTCAAGGAATTTTGTTGGTCATCTCAGTTTTCATTAGTCTGGAGAACACGAAGAGGAAAGGGTGACCAATAATTCCTAATGGGAATTAACACTACTCTGATCAGTGTGTGCAATACAATAACAATAGTGTGTTTGCAGAGGGTTTATAACAATGAGGAGAGAGAGAGAGAGAGAGAGAGAGAGAGAGAGAGAGAGAGAGAGAGAGAAGAAGAAAAAGGAAGGGAGGGAGAGAAGGAGAAAGGAGGGAGGAAGGAGGAAGGAAGGAAGGAAGGAAGGAAGGAAGGAAGGAAGGAAGGAAGGAAGGAAAGCTCAGGGGAAAGATGGTAATATATTCTCTCATGAAGAGTAGAAAATAATTCTCCTAAAACCAGATTAAGATGGCTAATTGCAGCCTTAAGAAAACACCACTGATGAGAGTCAAAACATAATTACACCATTTTGTACTCCACAGTGTGTTGTTATTGACCTGATTTCAATAAAGCATGTTATTATGGAAGGAAAAAAGTTATGTCCCAATAGTGATCTTAGAATTAAATGGTGCTCACTTTATCGTTTTATCTCTTTTAAAAAGTTCCTTGATTCCTAGACACTCACCCCATTTCTACTTTATTATTTCTCCTGTGACTATTGGAAACCATCATTTCTCTTACTAAAATGTGCATCCAGAAAGCTCAAATTTTTCATTTTAGTATAAAATTTTAGAAAAAAACTGAAAAAAATTGAAGTATTGAATTGTTTCTAGAAACTTTTTGACTTAGGGGATTTTATGTCACCAGCAATATTCACAATTAGTTATTCTAAAAGATTGAGTTTACCGAAACCTTTAAATTAACTATGCATATAGTTTGCTTAGATTGATATGCTGATGCTATTTACTACAAATATTCCTTCAAAGCTCATGATTTATTTAAAAATATCCCCTTAAATTAGAGTTTAGCTTGCTTTTGAATAAAATTTGTTTATAGTTACTATTTAAAATTTTATATAAATATATAAACTCTAACTTGCTCTCATTTAATTTCTCTGTTATTTTCATAGGCCATTTTTACATAAAAATTGTATCACCCTTAACATCCTAGCCTTATTTTCCAATTTCCCTTTAATGATTTGTGTTCCAAGTTTAATTCAAGAATGGATTGCTTACATCTTACTTACAAATCTCCCTTCTAATCATTGTAATTAATATCACAATTTTGTTGTAATATCTGTAAGAGGACAAAATGTATCCTCTTAAGGATGCATTTGCCAACCACTGACTTGCATATATTTTAGTTACAGTTCTCCCTCATAATTATAGTTATTAATATCACAATTACTATTGTAATATCCATAAGACTGCAGAAGGTGTCCTGTCAAGGGTGCATTTACAAACAGCTTTCTCAGTTTCCTCTTAAGAAAAATGTGCCAGACTTTATCTAAATTTGACTTCCCTTACAATTTACATTAGACAACACACTCCATCAATAAAACCATCAAAATGATCTGTGTTGCAGACAAAAGTTATTGTGTCAAGTTGACACTAATCAGTTAATTCCAGTAAACCTTCAGATAAACAAAAGCTTGTTGTCTATTACTGATGTGTGTGATGGGCCCCTTGTATATCCTATGGTTATGCTCGTCTATAGAGATGTATCTGGCAGACATTTGCCCTGAGGCTTCTATATGGAAACAGAGACAAGATCTATAGTTAATGATGTTGACCCTGACTCCCCCAGCAGAGATTGAATTCAAGTCCTCATAATATCTCGACAGCTGATATGTATACTGAGCTAATAATATCAACAATTACTATGTCACTGGGCTTCCCCAGGCTCTGGCTTTTAAAGAAAAAAAGCAATTTTAAAGCTTTTTCCCTATGAACAGATTTCCTTGTTTATACCCTTCATCAGCACTGTCGCCCCCATCCGCCATAAAGATAAGGATGAGTTTCTTAAGGGGAAAGACTTTTCTTAATGTAGGTGTTTTGTACTAAGAAGGAATGTTGTGTGAGTTAACTTCTGGGAAAGCTGATAATGGTGGCAGGAAATGTTTATAGTTCCTATTTCTCTGGCATCCTGTGCTAGTAGAAACTGGGGAGAGAGCTAGGTTCATACTATTATTGTTGAGGTGGATCAAAAGGCATTCGGAAGGTCAACAGGCCTTTTCTGATGTGGTTCTACTTGGGACATTAAAGAGGTATCTGGCCAATCCCCACTCGACATGATTGTGTAGCTAAGGAATTAGAAGTTGCCCTGGGTCTCCTCAGCTACCTGCAGAACCAGGGAGGAAAGTAAAGAAATGGACCCAGAAGTTATCTCATCTGGTTTTTTCATCCCTCCTGGCTTCTCATTCCTCCTTAACAAACTGAATGGGTAAGGCCACTGCCTTCTCACAAGCCATGGAGGAGCTTAGGATGAAATGTTGACAGGGGGCACTGTTAAAAATTAAATTCTGCCCTATTTTATGTACCATACTTGTGAGTCACATTCGTGAATAGTAGCGAGAGATTTAATGATCGCATATTCTTTATCTTATTTCCCTTTGGTCGATGGCAATTTTTTTCTGTTAATGTCAACTTAGAGCTCAGAGTAATTTAGTAATTGATTCTAAGCACAGCAGTTTGTCAATGGAAGCTCTCCATTTGTGGGGAATATCTTTGCTAATTTTATCCATCAGAATGAGATTACCATGCTAATCTCTCCTCTCCTCATCTCTTGATCATCTGGGACATGCTGATGCAAATGACTTATTAGACACAAGGCCTTCGTCCATCCCCAGAATGAGGGAAAGATGAAAGAAAGCCAAGATAAGGACCTTATAATGGCCTAACACACACAGGATGGTATGCACATCTAATATTAAAATGGTAAGACCTTAAACTGGAAACTGGTATAAAAACTAGTTATGACAAATGAAAAACACAATGGACCAAAATATATTAAATACCTTTAAGAGAAAGAACAAAAAGAATTAAGGCAGAACAAATGCATCTGCAGACATGTCATTGGAAATCTAAACATTCACTGGGCCAGAGAAAACCCAGTTGTAAGTCAGGTGGAGGGATGGGGGCACCCTTAATGACATTAAGTGAAGAAAACCAAAATGGTTGTGCTAACAAAAAGATTGAGGCAATATCTATAGACACAATCTGTCTGATTGTTTTCAGTGAATGACTGGTTACTGGCTAAGTTAGGTATTGGTTGTTCATCTGATTTAATTAAAATGCTCAAAACAGTGTGAGAGTGTGTTTGGTAAAAATAGCCTGAAACTAATTTGGATTTCTGGCACACAATAAGGTATTGTATCCCACAATGGGCTGAAAGCCTTCCAAAGACATTTCTAGTAAGTAGATATATTCTAAAAATGCTTTGCTTTATGAAATAGGAAAATACTTACAGGGAACTCAGAAAGAATCAGTTTAAATAATTCTTACAAGAGGAGATTTCAAGAAAGAAAAATTAGCTAATATAGTAGTTGTGTGACTGTTTACAAAGGCAGACTTCCCCACCCCCACAGAGAGATCAAAGATATTTAGCATTTAAGTTGCCTGATGTGAGACCAAAGAGGAACATCTAGATATTAAGCAAATAAATAAATCCTGTCTTTATTCTCCTCAATGGAAGGGAGAAGAAATTGACATTATAGTTATTTTATCTTGAAAAAGCCAAAATCTTATGAAAATGGCGAAAACTTATCATGAAAATATAAAACAAATCTATTTTCAGGTTCTAATTATTGACCCAATTGTTTTAGATGTTTTATACTCTAAAGCTGCTCTATAACAATGTCAATAGCCAACAGATAGGATGAAAAGCTCAAATGTCCACTGGCTATCACATACTCCTAATCTGAGACTGATAGCACCTTCTAAAACCAGGATTTTATCCTAACTTCGCAGTTCTGACTAATGAGGCACAGTTCTGAAACTCAGAGTTATGTTTAACTCCTCAAATTGTAGATTTGTCTTGGGGTCCTCTTTCTTGTTCACACTGTGCAGTAAATTGTCAAGGTATACAGACTCTAGTTCTGAAAAGTCTCTCCTTTGTTTTCTATCTTCACTCTCTCATTTAGATCTTAATTTTTTTCTTTCCTTTTCTTCTTCTTTTTCATTTTCTTTTTTGAGGGATAAAGTAAACTTTTTCATCATGGTTACTTAACAGCTGTAGGTAAAGACCAGGATGGAAGGTACAGAATTAGAAGCTATATTTCTCCAATTGTATTTTGTTTTATAGATGTGACTTTGGAAACATGTAAATATTTTTCATAATTAGAAAAAAAATCAAATTTAATCACAAATCTAAGATTCAAAAGCAAAATTAACCAAAGTCATCTAACTATATATCGGCTTGATGACATAACCACAGAGAAGGGAACTGTTTCAAAAAAAACTTTGAAACAAAGTAATTAGACAGTTTTCCATTTTTTCTTGTCTGTAGTTTTTCACTAGCTCACCCTTCTCAGCTCCTCACTCTGACACATGACATAGTATTGCCAGATGGCGCTTTTTGAGAGCATACTCCCAGACTGGGCAGGCACTAGGATTAATGAAGTTCTCGCCATGTGAGCAAATTTTAAGGAGGCACCAAAACACTCAGTAATTAAGTTAATTATTAATGTAATACAATATTTTTTTAATGATTTATTTTATTGTTTTGATAGAAAGAGAGAGGCAGGGGAAGCCAGGATGGCTCAGAGGGTTAAGCGCTCGCTTTGAAGCCCTGGGGACCAAGGATCGAATCCTGGCCCCGGCCTGTGTGGACCCATATGCTGAACTGGGATGTGCTTCCTGAAAGCGGTGAGTCCTCCAGTTCAGTTCAAAAAAAAAGAGAAAGATCTTAATTCTTGGGGAAGCCGGGATGGCTCAGTGGGTTAAGCACTCACTTTGCAGCGCTGGGGACCGAGGATCGAATCCCTGTCCCGGCCCGTGTGGACCCAGGTGCTGAACTGGGGAGTTCCCCCAGTTCAGTTCTCTCTCTGTCTCTGTATCTCTCTCTCTCTCTATCAAAAAAATAAAAAATAAAAATAAAAATAAGAAAGAGAGAGGCAGAGAGAGACATAGAGAGAAGGGGGAGGGCCCAGAGCAGTCTCCATAGTTGTACGCCATTAGTTTTCAGCATAGTTCATTCCACACAGGTGATCTCAGGGCCACCCAGGGTGGAACCGGGCCAGGGGCCTCCCACACGGGAAGCACACCCCAGTTCACTATATGGGTCCGCATGTGCCAGGGCCTGGACTCGATCCTTGGATCCTGGGACTGCAAGGAGAATGGTCAACCAGCTGAGCCATCCCAGCATTCCCAATACAATGTTTTTTCTAATCAAAATTAATGCCGAAGAAACTCATGATAAGCAAAAAATAAAAAAATTAAATAAAGAACAGGATTGAACCTTAATCTTGCACAACCCTGCCTCATTCACTTTATCCTAATCCTACTCCTGGTTTCAATCAAACTTTATTTACAAAAATAGCAAAATAGGAACTGGGGCTGTAATTAGCTAATTTTGTTTTTTTAAATACTGCATTATAATATTAATTATCATGATTACTGAGTTTTTTGGTACCCCCTTACATTTTTTAAAATTTTAAAAAAGATTTATTT
Organism: Craseonycteris thonglongyai; assembly: GCA_004027555.1. Lineage (NCBI taxonomy): Eukaryota > Metazoa > Chordata > Mammalia > Chiroptera > Craseonycteridae > Craseonycteris > Craseonycteris thonglongyai. The sequence continues at coordinate 905 of PVKE010022572.1, read as the reverse complement.
TATTGTTTTTGACAGAGACAGAGCGAGACAGAGATAAAGAGAGAGAAGGGGGAGGGCCCAGAGCAGTCTCCATAGTTGTACGTCATCAGTTTTTGACATGGTTTTGGTCCACACAGGTGGGCTGGGGCCGCACAGGGCTGGGAATTGGGCTGGGGCCTCCTGCATGGGAAGCACACCCCAGTTCAGCATATGGGTCCACACGGGCTGGGGCTGGGCTTTGATCCTCGGTTCCCAGGGCTGCAAAGTGAGGCCATCCTGGCTTTTCTTAAATTTTGCACCTAAAGCCAAGTGCTCCTCTGGCTTCACCCTAGTGCCAGCCCTTCCCAGTAGTTCATCAAATCAAGTACAAATTCCTCATCCTGGCATTTCAGAACTTTTTTTTAACATGGAAAATAGTATGGTCTAATGAGTAACTTTATTGGACTTTGAACCAACAAGTCCTAAATACAAATCGTGGCTCTGCTGCTCACCAGCGATGGCAACCTTGGATAAGTGACTTTACCTTTTGGCCTCTCAGTTTCCTCATTTGTCTTTTTTTTTTTTTTTTCTTATTATTATATTTTATTGTTAAATTTAATGGGGTGACATTGGTTGGTAACAATCAGACAGTTTTCCAATGGACAACTCCACATCACATCACCCATGCATCCCATTATGTGCCCAGCTCCCAGAATCAGGTCCCCCTCCAACCCGATATATCTGGTGCCCACTCAACCCTCCCCACACAACTCTCTCTCCCACCTCCCCCCTCCTCCCACATCTCCAGGTAAACACCAAACCATTGAGTGTGTCCATAATGCTGGTGCCCTCTCCCACCTCCCCTCCCTCTCTCCCTCCCCCCTCCTCCCCTTCCCTCAGGCAATCACCAAGTTATTGGGTGTGTCCATAGGTCTCTGTGTCTTTGT
>PVKE010022571.1:0-25449 GCA_004027555.1 Craseonycteris thonglongyai | reverse complement strand
AGCGTTTTCTGCAAGTTCTTCATGTAATTTTCTTTCCAGATGATGCCATCATTGTTAATGTTCTCTTTTGGATTTCTTGTTTCTCGGTCAAGTTCATGGCATTGCCATTTGTGAAGAGACCTTCCATTTATCGTATCAATGTACGGTATATTACGGTATGTTCGAAAAACGTCATTCATTAAAAATTTAATTAAAAAAAGAACTGGTGTTGCCTCAGAAGTGGGGGGTAGTCTTATACAGCGAATATAGGCCTAAACCTATGTTTTAACTGTAAAATTAGGAGGTCGTCTTATACGCCCGGTCGTCTTATACGCCAGAAAATACGGTACTGCTCCTTTAGTTTAATATCAACATATAAAGCTTTAAAAAATATTTTCAATACACTTTTCAACTCATTATTAGCTCCCTTGTTGCCAAGAAAAAATACTTCAACCAGTGAGTCACTCTCTGATCCAACTTTACCTGATTTCATTTGAAATAAGGTAGGAAAGAAGTAGATAAGAGTTATTTATATATTACATCTATTTATAATATATACTATATTTTGTATTCATATATATTACACATGTAAATAAAATCAGCTAAACATTGAAGTTTGTGCCAATGCTTATCTAAACACGCTGTATCTCTATACTTTTCCGATGTGGCATGAATTGTATGTATTTAAATTAACTTAATGCTATTTTTTTAAGATTTATTTTTATTGTTTCTTGACAGAGAGACAGACAGAGAAAGACAGAGAGAAGGGGGAGGGCCCTGAGCAGTCTCCATAGTTGACAGCATTAGTTTTCCATATAGTTTCACTCCACAGGTGGGCACAGGGCTGTGTAGGGCAGGAACTGGGCTGGGAACCTCCCGCATAGGCCCCAGCAAGAACTGAACTGGGGGCACACCCCAGTTCAGCATATGGGTCCGCATGGGCTGGGGCCGGGATTTGATCCTTGGGCTCCAGGGCTGCAAAGCGAGCACTTAACCTGCTCAGCCATCCCAGCTTCCCCAATTTAAAGCTATTAAGTGGACAAAATATATGAAAAAAAATTCCAGCTAAAAAAATTTTTGTTTATGTTAAAGCTCAATACCTTCACTGCTAGCTGGCTTGATGATTAGCATTCATGATGTACATATTTGTTATGCCTCTTTACTTAAATAGAATGAAATAAACCATAAATTTAGTGAGGTTCATTTTATAAAAATTAAGTTCTGCAAAAATTTGTTTCCTTATTATTGAAATAATGGCTCATGGGCAGAAGCTCTTAAATTACTTTTCCAGTAAGGGGGAAACATCATTGCAGCACCAACGGCTGCTGAAAGCTGCCCTCTGCTTCTTTTCCTGGGAGCATCGCACCCTTTGCTACGTCTGAGGAAATAGAGTTGGTTTTTCTTCTAAAGCCTCTTAAAGAACAAAATGATTGAGGAAAGAAAAGAAAGCACAGTGATCATGACCACAGCAAGAAAAATTACCACAAATAAGTTGCACATGTGTAAATACTGAGCCTAAGCCTAACATCCCCCTGCCACCTTTCAGGGCCTCTGCTAAAGTGGGCAACTTGGTGAGATAAACTTGGTCTAAGTTAAGATCAGCCAGTCCTTTAGGTCCTCTGAGAGTCAAAACTCAAGCTATAAATTCTTTTGTAAAAACAGAATTGTCTTTTAAATGACCTTGTTTTGTAGAAGAATAACTAACAGTTTGGATAGTGAACTTTAACAAGCTTTGTATTGGAGGTGGGCAATCTTATTACTCTTTATAAGCACTAAGGAAATCTAGTGCTTTTGATTTGTGCCAAAACAAAAGAAGGAGCAAAGGGCTTAAGTACAGGGTAATGAGGTATATTATAAGATGTAATAAGAATCACAGTACTAAACTTAGAGACCTTGGGTTCAGAGAGGACTTTATTAACTTGACCTCAAAGGCAAGGAAAGTAAAAGCAAAAGTAAGTGAATGGGACTATATCAAACTAAAAAGTTTCTACACAGCAAAAGAAACTGTCAACAAAGCGAAGAGGCAACCAACCAAATGGAAGAAAATATTTAGAAACAATGCCCCTGATAAGGAGAAAATATCTAAAATATATAAAAAAACTCATACAACAAAAAACAAGCCAATAAAAAAAATGGGCAGAAAACCTGAACAGACATTTCTCCCATGAAGACATATAAATGGCCAACAGATATATGAAAAAAAGCTCAACTTTGCTAGCTATTAGGAAAATGTAAATTAAAACCACAATGAGATACCACCTCATACCTGTCAGAATGGCTATAATCAACAAGACAAGGAATAACAAGTGCTGGAGAGGCTGTGGAGAAAAAGGAACCTTCTTCATATACTGCTGGTGGGAATGTAAATTGGTACAACCATTATGGAAGGCAGAACAGAGATTCCTCAAAAATTAAGAATAGAATTACCATATGACCCAGCAATCCTTCTGGGTAGCTACCCCCCAAATTTGAAAACTTTAGTCCACAAAGATATATGTACCCCAATGTTCATTGCAGCACTGTTCACAGTGGTCAAGTTGTGCAAACAACCAAAGTGTCCTTTGATAGATGACTGGATAAAGAAGTTGTGGTATATTTACACAATTTAATACTACTCAGCAATTCGAAAAGACAAATTACTGCCATTTGTGAACGTGGATGGACCTTGAGACCATCGTGTTAATCAAATTAAGTCAAACTAAAACAAATCAAGAACCATACGACTTCACTTATATGTGTAATATAAAACTGAAAGTAACAAAGAAACAAAAACTTATGAACACAGTCAATACTTTAGTGGTTCTGTGAGGGTAAGGCGGGGAGGGTGTATCAAATATATGTTGATGTTAGGGGAACTGGCTCTAAGTGGTGAGCACGTAATGCATACATAGACAATGTAATGTAGAATTGTATACCTGGAAACTATGTAATTTTTACCAACTAAAGTCACCCCAATAAATTGAACAATAAATAAATGAATGAATAAATCATGGCTCCTCACAACAGTGCTTCCAGTGAGCCATGAGTACAGAGATGTAGTTGGCACATCTGAGAATGAGAGGAATATTACATAAAGATAACATACTCCAAATATTCTCACTCACTTTTCGTTGTTTTACAGAATCCAATTTTATCAGCCAATATGAAGCCACTTTTGTTTTATGATACTTCCAGTTATCAATGATCTGTTGTGAGAAAGAAACATTAAGAAATTTAATCTAGAATTTTCCTCAAAAGTATTATAACACATAAAAAGTAAATAAATGACCTGAGACCAACTTTATTAATGAATTTGTGAAATAACAGCACTATATTACTTGCAATAAAGAATGTCTACTTTCATAAAAAAATGTGTGAAGATTTCTAATATCAGATAAAGAAGCCATTTAAATCCAAATCTTTCTCTTCTTGCTACAAAAAGTACAGTCTCTAATGAATGAAAGTCAAATGTCTTCAGGAACATAAGGTTTGGAAAGAAGCCCAAAACATAGATTTTCTATTTTAGTTCCAAAAGCTGTATTTACCACATAACACAATATTGAATAACACATTAGAAGAATATTACATTAGAAGACAGCTTATATATAATTAGGATTCTGTTATCCCTTTGTTTTGTTTTTGTGCAAAACTGCAAATTTTCTGAATATTTTTTCTAGTAATATACAGTGTAGCAAACAAATTCTAATATTTGCTGCATATAGTAAACAATTTAACATCTGATTGTTGATTATATTTCATTAATTATATAAGCCAATATATGTTTTTTACAGAACAATCACATTAGCTACAGACATTAGTTCTACTCTTTGATTACCTAATTTTTCTTCTATATAACTCATACAATGGCATACAATGAATAGCTATAAAAAGTAAGTAACATGTACGGCACAAAGTCATTGGCTATACTTAGAAAATTACTTGATTAAATAACATAACAAGTAAATAAAGGCGTATCTAGCAAAATACTTTACAACTAATGTTCATTTTTCTTCCTCTTTCCTAAATGTAACAAATAGCAGCTCATTTGCAAACAAGATGTCATTTTTACTTCTTAAAAAATATGTAACTACATAATGCATAATATTTGGAGGCTTTAGTTATAACTACATTATAATTACAAAACAGAAATTGCCATTATTGATTTTTTTAATAAGAAAGTCATTTGGTGTGTGTGTGTTTTATTTTTATTATTTTGTTGTTGTTGTTAAATTTATTGGGGTGACATTAATTGCTATCAGTTACATTGTTTCCAGGTGTACAATTCTACATTACATTGTCTATACATCGCATTATGTGCTCACCACCCAGAATCAGCTCACTTTCCATCACCGTATGTTTGATTCCCCCTCCCTACTCCCCCCCCACCCAGCTCTCCCACCCACCTCCCCCCTTACCCTCGGGCAACCACTAAACTATTGACCGTGTCCACTAAACTATTGACTGCGTCTTTGTTTCTTTGTTCCTAAGAAAGTCATTTTTTATTATTTTGGGGGCGTTTGCTTCTAGACAGCGGCTTTAGACAAAAGTAATGCTTAAAAATGAAAAAAGCCAAAGTACATAGCTGTGGTTTTTTGTTTTGTTTTTTTATTCCTATAATTGGCCACTAGATGGTGTCTTCTCTGCTGGGAAAAAAATACTTATACAGAAACCAGAAAACAAAGTTCTATTACTAAGGAATTATCTAAGAATGACAATTTGAGAAAGACATTTGAATGAAGAAATAGAACTCTGAATAAAGAAATTTTCTTTCACCAAAAATATTTAAATAACTGGACCTTTCTTTCTAAACTAGAACAAATCATTTACTTTAATGTGAATTTTAGGACTCGGACATTCTAGAATGTTCCACTGGGTGGTGCAAAAGTGTGTGGAACAAGAAAAACACACCAACATAAGGCCATTTAAAAATTTGATCAAAACCATTCAGTGTGCCACATTCAAATATTCTTGATATTTTATGCCCATTGTCCAATTTTTTAAATTACATCTCATTCCATATTAATCTTTCTAAATCTATATATAGAAGCAGATTTAAATTTATATTTTTTTCTTTCATTGTTAAAATCAATAATTATTTAACATAAATTATTTTCACTTGATAGAGCAGGTGCATCATTAAAATATTTTAGGACTATACACTGAAAGATATTTTGCATTTATTATTATAAATGTTGTCTTACTACTCATGAATCATAATACAGTAGACTCTCAGTTAACTGGCACCCATGGGAATTGGTAGATGCCACCTAATGTAAGTATACTCTTCATTAACTTTAAACTCAAGCAACCAGGACTCTCAAGCAACTGGCGAAAATTTTTGCCAGTTGAGATTTTGCAGGTTGCTTGGGTTCCAGTTAATGGACAGTCTACTGTAATTAAACTAAGTGCTGTATTTTCTAAAGATTGTGGAGATTGAAAAGAACATCAGTTAAGGTTACTCTGTCATTGAGAATAATGTCAGCAGAAAATAAATTCTAATATTTTAAGAATAGAAAGGTGTATGAGCTTCTTAGAATTTATATCAAATACTCACATCTTCTACCAGAAGTAAAGATTCTGCATCTGATTTTCCTGGAAACCGGATCTTCATGTCCTTGAGAACAAATAAGGTCTGACTTGTTAGATCGTCTTCTTGTTCTTTAGTTCTCAGTTGCCGCAAAGACTCACTCTTAAATTTGAAAGAATACAGATATTTGGAGGGGATCTTATTTCATTGTGCCACTATAATCTGAAAGATATTTCTAGGTAAAAATGATGCACTTTTATTTGAAAAAAAAACACAACAAAAAAGAAAGAATATAATTTTTTACATTTATTCTTAGAATTAAATTCTTAGCATTAAATGGATATGATTTATCAAGAGTGTCTTTCAAACTCCCCATAGTTGTATTTTATATAGTTGAAAATACTAAAACAATAATATGTTTTAAAAAGACTTCCTGATCAAAAGTTTCACTTGCTATATATACTTTAGGCAATTCTTAATTAGAAAAGGAAAGGAAAAAAATACACACACACACATATATATATATTCATTGTTACCAAATGAAATTCATTCACTTATATTTTTCAGACTCTTTGATTGGGAAATATCAACCACATTAAATAAACAAATTAAATAAGTCCCTGGCCTAGGTGAAGGTACTTGAAGCTATCTACAAGTAAGTCGGGTTACAAAATAAATTCAGTGACTTCCTCAATACCGAACCTATGGGATTCATGCTAAGGAGAGAATACTATATGTTAACAGAGTATACAGAAAACATAAACAATGTTATACTTCAGTGCTCTAAGGATAATTTATCAATGGTTTATTTTTTAACCTATTAATTTTAACCTATTAATCAATAGTGCCAGTAAAAAAAAATTTTCAGGGGATGCCAGAATAGCTCAGCAGACTGAGCACTTGCCTTGCAAACATGAGGCCCAGAGATTGAATCCCAGCCACAGCCTGTACAAACCCATGTGCTGACATGTGGCACACAACTGGTGACTGCCAGGATGATGATGAAGGTTCTCACCTCTCATGCAGGAGACCTTCAGTTCGGTTCCTACCCCACACAGCCCCACATCTACTTGTATGGAATTAAACTATGTCACAATTAATGATGTACAACTCTGAAGACTGCTCTGGGCCCTCCCCCATTTCCTCTCTCTCTTTCTCTCTCTTTCTCTCTCTCTCTCTCTCTCTCTCTCTCTCTCTCTCTCTCTCTCCTTCCTCTCAAAACAATAAAATAAATCTTATTAAAAAAAAAGAAAAATGTTCAATACAACAAATATCCCCAAATTTACAGATATACTGCATAATACACTGCAAAATCATATATTCAGATGACTTTCAACAAAATTATCCTACTCCATAAGTGAACAGATAATAAAATGCTATCCTCAGTGTGCATCATCGAGTTCTATGATATACTGGAGTCCACCTTTTAAGTGTCCAGACTAAGTTATAGGCTAGGATAGATTAATTCAAATTCCAAGAGACCATGAGCTGACTGATAGAAAGCACCGGAGGGTCAATTTATCCTCCCAGTTGGTCACTTTGCCGCCTAAGTCCTGAGTGCAGTGCTTCCTGTAATCTGGGAGGAGCAAAGTAGATGACATACCATTTGAGCGTTAGAAGAGCTGGCATCATTACTATGAGGTGGATGCCTCACACAGGAGGAAGTACGATTTAAGGAATGTGACCGAGACCCTGAAGTTGGCCGGGATGCTGATATCATTTGTTGAGCAGAGAAGGGGCGGATGTCCACACTGGAAGGTGATTGGGAAGAGATAGACCGAGGGCAACTGAATGAACGCCTAATGGAACCTATTGATGATGGAGGAGAGGGATAACAGAGTAGCAATTAGTAAGACTTTACCACTGTATTTGATATACATAAACTAGTAATTAGACCACATGTTAGCAGCCTGGCAATAAATGTCAAAGCATAAGGATCATCATGAAAACATGAGTTTAAAGTTAATTCTTCAGTGTAAATAGTGAATTTGGTGCAGAACCCCTGGCATGTATGAAGAATGGCTATCATAAGAATAATACCTAAACAGTACTTTAATGTTCTGTTCCCAAAACACGACATAAAATAACAAGAAGACAGGAAAACAAACATTTATGGAGCACCTTCTATAAAACAGGCATCAAGCTAGGTGCTACACTTCTAGCTTAATCCTCACAGAAACCTCTGAAGTAGGACCCTCCATCATCTGGAGGCTGAAAGAAAGAACTTTCTCAAGGTCACACAAGAAAGTGGCCAAGCTCTAGTTTAAATCCTGAACTAGCCAATGCCCGTGAGCTCCTTCTTCCTATATATAATACCATGCTATCTACTATCCTTGACTAGACTGGTCATTTATTAGAATCTGTATCTAGAATATTTTACAGCAGAGGTGTCCAATCTTTTGGCTTCCATGGGCCACATTGGAAGAAGAAATCTTGGGTCACACATAAAATAAAATACACTGACACTAATGACAGTTGACAAGCAAAAAAAAATGAGAAAGATAAATACAAAAGAAAACCTCATAATGTTTTAAGAAAGTCTCCAAATTTGTGTTGGGTCACATTCAAGTCCATCCTGGGCAGCCAGTGGGCCACGGGCCATGGGTTGGACAAGCTTGTTTTACAGTAAGACTCTTAGGGAGGGATGAAAAGGAGTCTAAAGAATGGCCAGGATAAATGGATGAGTTATAGATTTGGGGGCCCATGAGAAAAAAAGAAAAGCACAAAGATTATCCTAATGAGTTTAAATATATAATTCATTATTACAAGAGTGGTACCATACAGTCTTCTTATTCACAAGAGAGAAAAAAAAACCACACTTAAATTCTCATAGCAAATGGTTTAAGTAAAGCAAAATATGTCTAGATCTGAAGGGTTGTTATGAAAACAAACAAGTAGGGGAAACCACAGAATAACTTCTCCAATGTATATAGAGAATATTTAAAAGAGAGAACCAACTATTCCAGGTAAATTTTAATTCCTGAAAAAGGGAAATACAGTATCATTCAATATTATCAATGTTGATACCTTTTTTTAAGCTCATATATTTTATACACCCTCTGTTCAATATTCTCTCTTCGCTTGAGGAATGTATCAATCTGCATTAATTAAATAATTTAATAAAACTCACATGAAGGCAGGTTGAATACCCAAATACTTCTCTTCATTAGCTGTTGAAAAAAATTTAAACCTTTATAAAGGCATTGGACTTAAACCATATATTTAGGGATATATTTCTAAAGGATACTTTGAATAGATAATAAGAATAAATGTCTTCATTTGGTTCTAAAAAGTACAAAGAAAGTATACTCACTCAAGCTATAAAAAAATGCTAAAAGAAAAAAAATATTTCCATTTGTTACAACTAGTGACTTCCTTCTGAACCAGAAAATTGCACCAGTTTTGAAAGTACATTGCTTCTGGAGAAAGGCTATATGGGGAACATACCACCAGTCAATCTTCCACTAAGAAAGTACCCCAAAGATGTAACACCTCCTACCCCTGGGTTCTACTCTTTCATGGTTTAAGGTGATGGTTTAGACATACGTAATCTGATCATACATACATACAGAAGGAAAATATCTTTCCTCTTAAATCATCAAAGATTCCCACTTTTTCCCTGCATACACTGGAAATTCAGACAATAAAAAGCCAAATATTTCAATGATATTTAGGTAGATTAACAAAAATAGTTGTAATTTACATACACAAATTATGTGAAAAGTATTTCATATAGCTTTGTATATGACTACCTTATATCAAACCAAAATATATTCTTTGAAACTATAACAAGTTTGAATTTCCTAAGTTAACTAACTAAAACAGAAAGTGTTACACGTAATCTGGATTTGGTCCTTAGTTATAGGCATCACTTTTGGACAGAAATCTCAAGGAGGGTTTATGGCTACGATATTCCTTAGTATACAATTTCAGAGAGAATGTAAAACAAAGTGAAATCCTTGTAATTACTAATGACTATAAAAAATAAAATATAGTCATAATATAAAAAGGTATGTAACTGAATTAAGGTTACCTTTAAAACAAGAATTCACACTTTAAAGCATTTTTAATACCAATCTCAATAGCTTAAAAACTCTGGAGCCAGTGCTCAATAAATGTATCTTCAATGAGTAAGTAAGCAAACAAATGCAATAGAACATAATACATTATTAATATTTCCCCTCCAAATACATAAACCCTGAAAGAAAGGAGCATTAACAGACATCTTTATAGAATAATTTGGAAGTAAATGAAAGACCATTAAAATCTTCATCTATTTGTTCTGCATTCTCCATGCATTTTGCCATACATATGGAAAGTCAGATATAAATATACACATTATCTGGGAAGTAAACATATTAAACCATTCCTGGATTCAACAACAGTTTGCAATTGTGTTCATTGCATGACTGAACCAGTCTCTAGTGGAGCCCTAGGATAATGAAGGACAAGGCAAAGAGATGTATGCGACAGTAGTTATAAGAATAAGTCCTGCATTGGAGGTGGCATGAGGAAAGAGAATCCAATTCAAAGCTTGGGCAAATAGCGATACCACACTGGACATCTGAGAATGAAAGAAGAACCACACAGTAGTGGACACTAAGGATTAAAGATGAAATAAAAGACAGGAGAATGGAAAAGACAGAAAATGTGAAAAAAAAGAAAAAATGAAGGAAAAGAGGAAGCATGTAAGAAAGGAGACAGAGAAGCTGGTTAGTTATTCTCCTGCATACTTTCTATACACCAAAAGCCCGGACTTCAGTGCTTACCCGTGATGAAAATGGGTGGGACCAAAACTATTTCATAATTGTGTGGCTCACAGATACATTCAAGTCAAATGCCTACAGAGAGACACACATTTTAAAACATAGGTGAGAACACACAACAAAATGGGGGACAGAGAAGTAGGAAAAGCAGGAAATGGAATGAGAGAGTATACTGGCTTAAACAAAATGCAATCAGAAAAGTCATAAGGCAAATTTTATAAATCCATGCAAAAAACATAGGACTTAACAAAAACTATGGGAAAAATAGAAGAATTAACTATAGAAATTCTTAAGTCAACCCTTTTGTTTTCTACTTGCAGACCCTGAAAAAAGATGCAGGATGGTTAGGGAAGGAAATGGGATAGAATCCAGATCTCCTCACATGTGACAAGGGTTCATTTGGCCCAAGGTTCTTTTATTGAGTTCTGTAATTTTAGTTACATAATTCTTCATACAACAACTAAATTAGAAGAAGTTAACTTACTGGATTGTTGAATTAATTTGCAGGGGTTGGACTGTTTAAGATTATACGTAACTTGCTTTTCTCTTTTCTTATTCTGGTACTCTTCTTTTTCATTTTCATCTGCTTCTGAGGAGCTATTGCTACTATCATAACTGCTGTCGCTACTGTAGTACTTCTGTCTTTTCATCACCTCAGTACTCTCGGGCATGGAACACAGAGGCTAAAAGAGAGGAAAACGTGTTGTCACAATTCAAATAAAAAGACCTAGTAACATGATTAGTTACTATTTTCAATTTCCCGCTTATGCTTGCTGCTTTTCACTGACATTAGAAAATCCCCCAAAGTGCCACCGCTACAGTGCTATTAACCCACAAAACAATTCACTAATTGTTCTGTTTCTGCAATACAGTCTTTCGTAAGTGATAGAGTTCAGTCACATGAGGAAAACATGTTTCTACACAATTTGTATAAAGGACCAGGGTATCACAAACAAAAATATAACAAAACAAGGGAAAATTATTTGAGATAAAAATTGGAAGCAATCAGCTTTTCTTCATTCCACACAGAGGTGACTCATTCCTCATCAAGACTCAGAGATGTACCTTTGTTGTATCATTAACATTCACTAAATAAATGTGTGTGAATGTGTGAATGCTTGTGCGAGACCGAGAGAAATCAAGGCAAAAGAGGAGCAAGAGAGGCAAAAAGAACAAGATAGCAACAGCCAGACAAACCAAATAAGTAAGATAAGCAACGAGTACAGAGAGGTCATGTCTTAAAGCAGAAGACTATGAGCCTATTTACCAAATAAATGCAAAGAAGCAAGGTATTCCTTCCTCGCACGTCTAATTCTCTGTGAACACATTTACAAATAAAAATTTTAGTTAATAATGAGGGTGAGCTGATAAATTTTGCCTCCCCTTAAATAGAAAATTAATGGAAAAACAGTTTAATGAAATTAAAAAAAGAAATATAGCTACATCATTTACTTTCAAAGCTGCCTAATTATTTTTTCTACAAAGTCAACACACACTGCAATACACTTCCACCAATGCTGCACTAGTTTTTGAAATCGATCCTTAAAAAATTAGTGTTTTGTCTGTGAAACCACTTCCTCACCACAGACTTCACTTCTTCATCGCAGGTGAAGCGCTGGCTCTTCAAGTACTTCCTTAGTTTTGGGACCAGGTGCAAATTACTAGGAGCCAGGTCTGGGCCATAAGGTCAATGGGGCAGCACTGAAAAGCCCAGGTGTTGAATTGTGTCTCTTGTTGCTGCACATGTGTCATGTTGAAGTAATCATTTCTCTTATTTTTTAAAGACTTTTTTATTGTTTCAGAGAAGGTTAGAGAGAGAGAAGGGGGAGGGCCCAGAGCAGTCCCCACAGTTGTACATCATTAGTTGCGACTTAGTTTCATTCTACACAGGTGGATATGGGGCCACGTGAGGCGGGGACCAAACTGGGGACCTCCTGCATGGGAGGCAAGAACCTCCCCCGCCAAGCCATCCCAGCAGCTACAAGTTGCACTGCAGTTCATCATGAGTTTGCATGGACCAGGGCCAGGATTTGATCCCTGGACCTTGCGGTCGAAAGGTAAGCACTCAACCTGCTGAACTATCCTGGCATCTCCAAGAAATTTTCTATTTCTTATATCAATCCACTTGATTCTTCTTTTTAATGCAGTAAGAGTTTCAATAAATGTTCAAAGTTTATTGTTGTTCCTTTTTCAAGAATGTCTGCAAGTACAACACATTCAGAATTCCAAAAAAAAAAAAAAATAGTCAATGTGACAGTCTGAGCTGAGGCCTGAGTTGTGAGGTGATCCCTTATGGTGGTGTTCCATGGCCTGCCTTTTGTTCTCGGGGTCATAATGACAGACCCAAGTTTCACTACCTGTAATGATCTTTAAGAAGTCCTCACCTTCTTTCTCAAACAATTTCAAAATAACTGGAGGAACGTTTCCCACTGTTAAGAATTCAATAATGGCATGCTGTTTGATTTGAACTGAAGGTCTGAACTCTCTTTCATTTCGATGTGCACTGGGTGAAAAATGCAAGCATCTGTGTGTGCAAGGTCAAGAATGATGGAGGGAGATACCATGTGACTACACAGAACCAGTTATATCCAGATATGTCTAATGTAACAGGAAATATAGTGGAGGCAAATTTCTCAGCCCAGCCTCATATCCACTTGCCAAATTGGTTATGAACAACTCATGTGTCTTTTCTCAGAAGAGTCCAAACCATGATACATATGGGCTAGTCATAATGGGACAGCATAGCTTTTCATGGCCCATGCTACTTTAAAAAAAAAAAAAGTGATACAACGTAAAAATCAGTAATGGCATGATTTTAAAAAGACAATCAGTATGATGGAGGGTACATCTTTAAAGATACAAAATGCCATACAATTATATCCCAAATATAATTTTGTTCCACTTAGAATCCTTTGTCTCCAAACCTCCCAACCAATATGTTTCCAATGATACTAGCTGAAAGAATAAAAGATAAAGGAAATGAGATGGTTTCACTTCAGAAAGAATGTGCCCAACCAAGAACAAGACACTTGTGTAACTTAGTCATTTTTAGAAACTATTTATTACACACACAATATTCACCTTATTCCTGCTGGGAACAGTCCCTGCAGTTTTATACAAGTGGGTTGTTCTCTGTTGAATCTAGCAAAAATGTTTTGATGTTAGTATGCACCATAATGAAATCACTTGGTTACCATGGGATTTCACTGAAATAAGGTATATATCCTCTCATCTAACAGTGTAGGATAAAAGATAAAGAGAGGAATAGCATTTCATGAAGTGCCTGGAATACATAGTAAGCCAAAGAATGATATCCTTAAGGTTATAGCTTTTGTGATAGATAAAAAATAATCACAGCCGGAAGGCAGTTTAATACACTAAGGTCCCAACTTGTGTTTAAAAGTATGTTCTCCTTTTGATAGTCTAATATTTACTGAGCACTAACAATGTTCAAAGGGATTGTACAAAAACATTTACCAGTAACAATCAGCAAGCATTTTGACAATCTTGGGGAATGTGAATGCTAAAGGAAGCACGTTTCTTCAGAAGTCTGGCATATCCAGAAGAAACAGTGGCACAAACAGGATCACTAGCAGGGCCTTCCTATATGTAGACCAACAGCTTTAATTTTTCTTACGGAGTTTGACTATACAATGAGTTCTTTGATTCTATGAAGAACCACAAGAGGAAACAGATAACTGAACCTTTGTATCATACATGCATTTGGGACTTTTTGACCAACACACTGTTCAAGCAATAATTAATAAATCATAGCAGTATAAACTCTAAACAATGCCTTAACAACAAAATGGAATTTGTAAACTGGCATTGAGTTATGATACAAACCACACTACTCACTTTTATGCCCTATTGTATTATTAATTGGATCATAAATAAAAAATATATAACTGGTATAAATAGTAATAAAACAAATATGTATCTACCACTCAGCTAAGAAAAGGACAATGCTAACACCTTTTGTGGTATTTCCTATTTTTATAACTAGCTCTCAGATTGTCAAATAACTGAAAAGTTAATATTTCTTCTAGTACAAGTTTCATTTAATCTTGATTATCTTCAATTATTCTTCCATAAGTAGACTGAAAATCAATGTATGGCATGTGATATCACCCCTCTAAAAAGATTGTCTGCTTTGAAGTGTGGCTCACTCCACACCCTCAATGTACATAAAGTTAATAAAAGTTTTAAAAAACATTTTTACTTCAGACTGATTAGGCTGTTTTCTACCACTTTGAAATACTGCTGGCATTAATAACTACAGGAACAAAGCAATTCAGTTCATTTCAACAAAAACATTTCTTTTTTTTAAGGAAGAATTTTTTTTTTAATATTTATTTATTTATTTATTTATTTTTGACAGGGAGAGTGAGATACAGAGACAGAGATAGAGAGAGAACTGAACTGAGGGAGCTCCCAGCTCAGCATATGGTTCTGCACGGGCCGGGGCCGGGATTCGATCCCCGGTCCCCAGCACTGCAAAGTGAGCGCTTAACCCACTGAGCCATCCCGGCTTCCCCAACAAAAACATTTTTAATTCCTACTATTGCCTGAAATAAGAAGGGTTGGGAAAAAATGCACAGTATGAATTCTGCCCTCCAGGAGGTTACAGTTTTATTTGGATGATAAGTCTTATTTGATGAAGCAAAGAAAAACATAAGACAATAGGCAGCCACTTCAGGGCTTCTGCATTTGCCATTCTGCCATGAATATGGTGCCCCCAGGTTGTCTCACATCTGGTTTGCTGAGTTTCAGTAATTAATTTCAATAATCAACAAAGCTCAGAAACTTCCCAATGTTTTCCAAAGGAAAGCAATGACTCATGAAGGTATTCACTTTTAGAGACAGTCATCTTTGTTCCAAAGAAATTACCAATGACATCTTCCACAATCCTTCAATGGGGAGCATATAATTCAGAATAGTGCCTGACTGACATCAAAGGTCTCTGGTCTCTACCAGGTTCACTGTGCACCACTTCACTCCCCCAGAATCTTCTACTTGTGTCTTTATGTTTTTCTACACCCTATGTAGTGTCACTATGCCACGTCTTTGCCTTTAATGTACCTTCTACTCTAAACGTCTTTCCACCAATCTTAAATGTTTATAGTACTACTCACTTTTCAAAACCGGTTCACATGGCATTTATGAAGCCATCCACAATCTACCAATCCCTTTCTTCTCTGTGCTGCTGTAGAACTTTGCACTCCCTTTATTACAGTATTTGCCACAATCTACCCTAGTGTCTAGGTCACCTATCTGCTCTTCTACTAGCCAATGAGGTCCCTGTGGACACATTCAACAAATTTAACTAATGGCTTTTAAGAACCTATTAAGTGCCAGATGCTGTGCTAGGTGCTAGAGATGTAAAGGTGAAAATATACTTCCTACCCTCAAGTAACTTCCTACCCTCAAGACAAACACACAAGCAATTATATGTCACAATTGCTCTATAAAAGTGTTATTTGTGGTACAACAGAAGGAGGGGCAGAACCATCTAAGTTTACCTGAGGAAGAATTCACACAGCCAGGAACAGTTCAGCTGGAAAAGGAGGGGGTTTCTAATTGATCAAGCACCAAATAAACTATTTTTTTTAAATAGGCAGGCATTCCAGAGGCCTGGAAAAGCATGAAAGGATGACAGAGCATGATGTGCATAAGGATATAGAGATAGCTTGGTATTACCGAAACAAAAGGAAAAAGAGCAGAATAAAATAAGTTTCCAAGATTATACAAATTCAACTCTTCCTTACTCACTAGCAAGGACTTTGACATGTAACAAAAGAACACATGGAGATGCTGGGATACCTCAGCAGTTTGAGCGCTTGCCTTGAACCCGCAAAGTCCAAAAATCAAATCCCAGCCCGGGCCTATGTAAACCCATATACTGAACTGCGGGACAACTGGGAACCCCCAGGACGGTACAATTATGGAGACTTCTCTGGGCCCTCCCCACTTCTCTCTCTCTTGCTCTCGCTCTTTCTCACCTTCTTTCAAAGCAATAAAAAAATAAATCTTAAAACAAAAAAGAACATATGAATGTCATCATCACAGAGCAAATGAAGGTAAAGCAAATCCATGCCCATTCTTTTGTTCTGCATGGAAGTTTTCCATTTATCTTAGAAACTCTACCTACTTTCACAATTTCAGTGTTGCTGGGTTATTAGAATATGGGGGTCATGATAAAGAGCTCTAAGACTCACAATTTATCTTATCTATAATGCTACACTTCTCTGATAATTATATGTCTAGAGATATGAAGAAAATATAACCCTGAGTACAGAATACGGGTATTAGTTCTAGTTCCCTCTTAGCCTAAGGTGACCAGATTTTAACATTGGTAAAGCGGGACACCATTGACCAGGGGGGGAGGGGGTTCTTGATTAAAAATTTGGTCTATCTCCCGCTGTTCCCTAGCTTGTCGTACATTCTTTCCAAAAATCAGGACTTTTTTAAAACGCCGGGGGACGCGGGACAAATTGTTAAAAATCGGGACTGTCCCACCAAAAGCAGGACATGTGGTCACCTTATCTTAGCCCCCACTCATCAGGATTTCACTATGTCCAGGAAAAGAATCCAAAAACAAAGGAAGGAAACTAACAAAACAAAATTGTAGGTGTGTGAGATAAGATCATTTTCTCAATCCTATCTGTACTGGACACATAGTCCATATAGTTCCTTGACAATGGCATCAGTTATTGCTATAGGGAGAAAAATAAAGGAAAAAACAACTGTACTCAGGAGCATCTACAATACTAAGAAAGGTAGAGGTACTGTACCTTTGGTCCACGAGGCTTGGCAGTTTTGCCCATCAACTTTTCATCATCAATTTCACATTGTTCCAGGAGATCCAAAATGTCTTCCTCCTTAAAAAGATATTTAATTAAAATTGTGATCACTAATGGACTCCAGGATTTTTCTGAATTCATAAACCTCCATAAAAATAATGTACAGGGATTCCTAAAATTATTTAATGAAGACTGCTCATATCAAATGAGTAATAAAGGGTCATGAAAAAGTCTCTTGAAGAAACTTTCACTAAAATCTGACATTATATAAATACATAGCTGAAATCTATTATGTATTATCATAAACAAATTTATCCTTATGTTCTAATACACTATTAAAATCTGAGTACAATAATTCAATAAATTAGCCTGTGAGGCTCTTTAAAATTTCCAAACGTCACTCTAATTTTCCAGACCACACTTTCATGAATCATTTCTATATTGATTAGTGCAAGGTAATATTACAATTCAGAGAAAATTGATGGTTGGTTTAATAGCAGTAGGAGTGTAATAGCTGTACTGAAAGAATAATCAAATGCTTCGTTGAGCTATTTATTCAACCTATAAAAACATCACATCTTTACTTACATGATTTATATTTCTGTGTCTCTTTAAAAAATGTTCTGAAGAAACTAAAAATCTCACTGTGCAATAGAAATTTATAAAATAAGTTACTCTTCATATCAATGTATGAAAATTTAGCTATTTAAATATCAAAAGATTCTTATTATAAAGTTTAATTAAATAATAATCCCACAATGAATTCCAAGGCACAAAATAGTTAAAAAGAAATTCATTGAATTCTGCTTCTGTTTAGGAGAAAGGAGATTGGAATAGACAATACTTTCATCATAAGAGCCAGAAAAGGAGAGATAAAATAATCACATTTAGAAGACATCAGAAAGCTGTGGATAAAAAGTATTTAAAAAGAACTAAATACCAAGAGTGGGAAAAGTTTCTTCCTAGGTTGGCAGAGATGAGAGTCCCACTTTCTACATCGGGGTCATTTGTCAAGTTTGGACACAGATGCACAAAGATCAGGTCTAGATTAGACACAGAGATTCTGCATCTAAAGAGAATCCAAGGGGTTTTCTAGGGTTATGTGTGCTAGTGTGACATCTACAGGAACTCCACAGAGCTGGTTCTCCTCACCTGCTGGGTCTCTCTGATAGCAATGGTATAATAGGATGGAGGCATGGATGGAAAGCCAGAAATACTTTTCTATAGTTTTACTGTTCTTAAATACCAATAGAAAATGAGGCCTACGACAAATACTAAATAGATTTCACCCTCAAGACATTTTAAACCAGAGGTAAACTAATTTAAAACTTCTACAACCCAGCCTCAGCCCAAGTTCAACTTTTTTTTTTAGTGTTATTTATTTATTTATTTGTTTGTTTGTTTGTTTGTTTATTTATTTTTATTAAATTTATTGAGGTGGGAAGCCAGAATGGCTCAGTGGGTTAAGCGCTGACTTTGCAGCCCCAAGAACAGGATCGAAGCCCAGTTCTGGCCTGTGTGGACCCCCCAGTTCAGTTCTCACCGAGGTTAGACTCCTGCCCTGTGCAGTCACGCGCCCACCTGTGAAGTGAAACTATGTGGAAAAACCAATGATGTGAAACTATGGAGACTGTTTGGGGCCCTCCCCCTTCTCTCTGTCTCTGTATCTCTCGCTCTCTCTCTCTCTGTCAAAACAATAAAATAAATCTTTAAAAAAAGAAAATTTATCGGGGTGACATTGGTTAGTAAAATTACGTCAGTTCCAGGTGTATAATTCTACAATATATCATTTATGTATTGCATTGTGTGCTCACCACTCAGTCAGTTCTTTTTTCCATCACCATATATTTGAATCCCCTTCCCTTCTCCCCCACCCCCACTCCCCTTTTCCCTTCCCCTTCGGTAACCACTAAACTATTGTCTGTGTCCATGAGGGTTTTTTTTCTATTTTGATTATTCATTTATTCTGTTCTTTAGATTCCACATATAAGTGAGATCATATGGTATTTCTTTCTCAGTCTGACTTATTTCACTTAGCGTGATATCTTCTAGTTCCATTCATGTTGTTTGGAAAGGTAGTTTTATTCTTCTCTATGCCCACATAATACTCCACTGTATAAATGTATCACAGCTTCTTTATCCAACTGTTTATTGATGGGCATTTAGGTTGTTTTCACATCTTGGCTATTGTGAATAATGCTGCAATGAACATATGGGTGTTTATATTTTTTCAAATTAGTGTTTTGGATTTCTTTGGATAGATAACCAGGAGTGGACCTACTGTATCATAAGGTAGTTCCATTTTTAATTTTTGAGGAACCTCCATACTGTTTTCCATAGTGGCTCCAAAGTGGGATTTCCATTTGCAATCCCACCAACAGGGCGCAAGGGTTCCCTTTTCTCCACATTCTCACCAACACTTGTTGGTTAATTTATTGATGATAACCATCCTGACAGGCGGTATCTCATTGTGGTTTTGATTTGCATTTCTCTGATCATTAATGATACTGAGCATCTTTTTATATGTCTATTGACCATCCATATGTCCTCTTTGGAGAAATGTCTTCAGATATTGTGCCCATTTAAAATTTTTTTCTTTTTATCGTATTGAGTTGTATGAGTCTCTCATAATTTTTGGATATTAATCCTTTATCAGATACCTCATTGGTGAATAATTTTATTTTTTAATTGAAATATATTTGACATATAACTGTGTTAATTTAAGGCATACAACATATTAATACATTATATATTGTAATACTGCCAATGTAGTGATAGTTAGTTCCTCTATCAAGTCCCATAATTATTTTTTTTGTGGTTGGAATAATTAAGATCTAGTCTCTTAACAAGTTTGATGATTATAATACAGTATTGTTGTCTATATTCAGTCTCCTAGGCCTTAGATCTCCAAGAATTATTTATTACTAGTTGCAAGTCTGTACCCTTAAATAACATCTTTCTTATCCACCACCCTGCCTGTGGCAACCATGATTTTATCCTCTGTTTCTAAGAGTTTGGTTTTTTAAAGTACCACATTTAAGAAATATTATACAGTAATTATCTTTCTCTGATTTATCTCAGCATGATGTCCTCAAGAGCTATACATGTTGTCACAAATGATAGGATTTCCTTCCTTCTCATCACAAAATAAAATTCCATTGGATGTATATACCACATCATCTATATCCATTTATCCATAGACAGGCAGCTAGGTCATTATTCTCCACAGTGCCTGACCAATTTACACTCTCAAGTGCTCCCTTTATTCCACATCCTCACCAATACTTGTTACCTCTTGTCTTATTGATCATAGCCATTCTAACAAATGTAAAGTGGTATCTCATTGTGGTTTTGACCTGTATTTCCCTGACAATTAATGTTGGTGAGCATCTTTTTATATACCAGCTGGCCATATGGATATATTTTTTGGAAAAAGAATTTAGTTCCTCTGCCCATTTTTTTAATCAAATGTGGTGGTTTTTCTTTTTTTTGTTGTTGTTGTTATTAAGTTCCATAAATTATTTCTATATTTGGCTCTTAATCCCTTATTCTACATATGGTTTATAAAAAATATCACATTTTGTAGGTTAATTTGGATGTGTCTATGTGTACAAAAGAATACAGGGAGCAAAAAAATAATAATAATAATGAACATGTGAGATAGAGAAAAAAGAGCAAGAGCCAGACATAAAGCCAACTATACCAGTAATTGTGTAAAATGATTAAAAGACACATAATCAGACTGGATTTTAAAACAAATATGATGCATACATGCTATTTACCAGATATATTGCAAATGTAAGAACACAGATCAGTTGAAAATAAATGAATGGATGAAAAAAAATGATATTCAAACAGTAACCATAAGAAAAAATTTGGATGGCTATATTAATCATATAAAGTAAACTTTAAGACAAAGAATATCACTCAAGAGAAAGATAAACATTTTGTGGTGATGAAATAAAAAAGGTGAATTCATAAGACTACACCTCCATAACTTCCCAGTATATAAAACAAAAATTGACACAACTAAAACCACAATAACAGTTGGAAGTTTTAACAAATCTCTCAGTAACTGCTACATCCAATACACCAAAATAAATAAATAAATAAATAAAATCAAAAAGGATACAGAATACTTGAACAAAACAAATAGCCAAATATACTTAAATGACATGTATAAATTTTTATAGGCAGCACCTGTAGTATATATATACATTATTTACAAGTAGACATGGGACATTCACTAACATAAATACTATTTTGGGGCATAAAGTAAGTCTCAAGTGATTTTACTAGACTGAAATCAGAATATGTTTTCAACCACCAATCAATGAAACTAGAAATCCCTAACAAAAATAAAACAAAATTTAATGTATGCAAATTAAGTGACAGATTTCTAAATAACCAAAATAAAAATTGGAAAAAAATTTGAAATGGTAGTTACTAAAACACAATATATAAAAATTTCTAGATATAAGAGAAATAATCTAAAATAATTATTTACGTCCAGGCAACAAACAAAAATGAAAAAAATTTAAAACTATTTATTGGCAATAGTAGCAAAAATAAATCAAATACTTAAAAACAAATGTAATAAAAGATGTGCAAAAACTATACTCAAAAAACTAAAGGGTGTCCCCAAATTCACGCAAGATTTGAATTTTGCGTCATTTGTGCAGCAAAGTGTTGCCAACGAAAAAAAAGATGGCATGACAGCTGACAGTTCAGGATTATTAAAAATGGAATGCTGGGGAAGCTGGGATGGCTCAGTAGGTTAAGCGCTCACTTCGCAGTGCTGGGGACCAAGGATCGAATCCCGGCCCCAGACCGTGTGGACCCATATGCTGAACTGGGGAGTACCCCCAGTTCAGTTCTCTCCTTGTCTCTGTATCTCTCTCTCTCTCTCTCTCTCTCTCTCTCTCTCTCTGTCAAAAACAATAAAAATTAAAAAAAAAAATGGAGCGCTACACAAAAGAACAATGCATTTTCATTGTTGAGCAATGAAAATATACAATTTTTAATTATAAACCTGTGTTTTCTATCAAAATTACTTCTTGCGTGAATTTTGGGACATGCTTTACAAACATAGCTGACTAATTAAAAACTCAAGTAAATGGAGAGATATGCCATATTAATGAAAAAGACTCAGTATTGTTAATTCTACAGAAATTATTTCACAAATTCCTCATGATCTCAATTAAAATCTCAGCAGTCTTTTTATTTTAATTATCAAGTTGATTCTAAAATTTATATGGAAATGTAATAGGACCTATAAAACCCAAAAGAGTTTGGGAAAGAACAATAAATTGGGGTGCTTACACTTCTTGATATCAACACTTACTACAAAGCAACAATAGTAAAGATAACATGATATTTGCATACGTAAGCTCACAGGCTGATGGAACAGGGCAGAAATAATGACATTTTTAAAACAGATTTTGAAGACTAGAGGGAAGAAGGAAATTAAACTTTGAAGCCTGTTTATTATGCATTAAGTACTTTAAAAGATTAGTTTACCGTATTTTCCGGCATATAAGACGACCGGGCGTATAAGACGACCCCCTAATTTTACAGTTAAAACATAGGTTTAGGCCTATATTCGCTGTATAAGACTACCCCCGGGCGTATAAGACGACCCCCTAATTTTACAGTTAAAACATAGGTTTAGGCCTATATTCGCTGTATAAGACTACCCCCCCACTTCCGAGGCTGTAGTCTTATACAGCGAATATAGGCCTAAACCTATGTTTTAACTATAAAATTAGGGGGTCGTCTTATATGCCCGGTCGTCTTATACGCCGGAAAATATGGTAATTAACCTCAATTTTATTTTTACAACCAATCTGACAATTATAGTTTTTGTTTTTTTGTTTGTTTGTTTTTTTAACTGAACTGGAGGCCTCACCGTATTCGGGAAGCACACCCCAGTTCAGCATGTGGGTCCACCTGGGCCGGAGCCGGATTTGATCCTCGGTCCTCGGGGCTTCAAAGCGAGTGCTTAACCCACTGAGCCATCCCAGCTTTCCCATGACAATTATAGTTTTAATACTACTATTTTAGTGATGAGGAAACTACAGATCAAATAGTTTTAAGTTACAAAATTAATAAATGGAAGAACTGGAATTTGAATATAGGTCTATCTGGCTCCAAAATTTCCTAAATTTTTTAGCAGGAAAAGTAGAAATGGGAGAGCGAGTAACGAGAAAATGGAACAGATCCTTAAATAACATTGTAGAACAGGATAAGAAAACTGGAAAAAGGTCTCTCACTGTCTGGATCAAGAAAAACAAAAGGGCCACAGAACATAATTCTTTTTTTTTTTTAATGTTATTCATGGCAAACTTTATTTTAAAGATTTATTTTTGACAGAGAGAGAGATACAGAGACAGAGAGAAACAACATAATTCTAATGGTAAAACATTTGCATATGTCAAAAGGGAAATTTGGAGAAAAAGAACATTGGGGTATACAACATTCCTTCTGCTTCTGTCTCTTAGGTCTAGATAGCTTGGGAAAAAACCACATTTATCATGATTTTTGAATCACATTTATCATGATTTTTGAATCACTCAATATAACAGGATATGTGGGGTACATCACCCACAGGGAGATGTCAAGTAATGTAAAGTACAAACAATTTTAACAGGTCCACATAAAGTTATTTGCCCAATGGGACATTAGTAAGCATGATACAAGCAGAGGCTTGATGAGCATTTGCACAGTGGGGTTGGCCTCTTGAAATTCTCCCTTTTGGAACCTGAGCTACTTACGAGCAGTAAGAGATCTGCGGAAAGACTATGTAGACAGAAAGAGACACCCAGCCAGCTCCTCAGATGTTCCAGCCATCTCAAGTGAGGTACCAGATATGTAAGTGAAGCCATCATGCATGTCCAGCCTCTGATGACCTTTCAGATAGCTGTACTGAATCATACCTAATTCACTCAAAACAAGACAACCAGACAAACCACTCAAGTCAGCCCAGCCAAGAGTGCAGAAGAGTGAGCAAATAAATGAAATGGTTTATTATGCGGCAATAGATAACTAATAGACCTTTTGATAAGGTAAACAGATTACTATGTATATGTGCACATGTTCATTACTTCTCATATGCCAGGTCTGTGCAGTATCAGGGGACAAAATACTGTATGTTAGTTACAATACAAATAATGAGAGCTTCAGAAACCACTTGGTAAGTTAAATGGATTTTTTTTATTCAGTTGCATATACATATCTTTGTTATAAGACATGTTTATTACAATAGGTTGATACTGCAATATAATATCAACATTCTGTACTGCATAATTTGTCCTGACAGACAACATCTTATTTTTTAAATCACTTGGTTGGTTATGAAATGTTACCAACTGTTAAAATGGAAGGAAAAAGCATCTTCAAAGTCAAATGTTTTCACAAGTGGGACTAAGGTAGGTTACTTTTAAAGACATATTGTTTGGCTTAATTCCTTTTTTCTCTGTATAAACATTTATTCCTTTACCTTCATCCTTTTCAAAGGATTATTCAGCTCTCGTTGGAATGAAGCCGCTCTTCCTGAAAGGAAGGTCTGAAACGCAGCAGCCAACAAACTTTCATACTTTTCAAGTAGTGTTTTATCTTCAGGAGGATAAATTCGTCTACAATAAAATCAGAGAAACCAATTTGTTTAAAAGAGGCTATTATAGTACAAGAGTTAAGGTCAACTACATAGATGATCCTTAACTACCTACTGTGCCAGTCACTTTACTACATGCTAGAAATAAAAATGAATAGAGAAATTCATAATTTTTCATCCATCACGCACACAAATTAAAATTTATCGAGTACTATCACTAAACAATGCAGTTCCAGAAAATACAGTATAAGGGTTTGGTTGGAGGGAGGTGGTTGGGAAATAATTACAATTGGGCATACTGGAGAAATACAGAACTTTATGGGAGACAGTTCAGGTGATAAAAATAATTTGGTAATTTTGGGCTGAGTGTGATTACTGAAGTATATAAGAATGTAGAGATTAATCCTGATTTATCTCTTTGGGGTGGTGGAAATGGCCTCTTTGGAAGAGAAAATTGGGTAGAGGTAGGATGACAGAAAATGTGTTCTCATCACTACTGCTAATGGTGTTAAGGCCAGGAAAGAACTAGTTACCACAAGTGCAAGCTCTATGGCCCCACTTCCTCCTGACTGACTCAGCAGAGTCAATGTCAAAGCTTGGGAGAAGAGGCAATCTTTCCTTCTTTTTTTTTTCTTTTTTTTTTTACGATCTGTGTTAGGGGAAGCCAGGATGGCTCAGTGGGTTAAGCGCTCACTTTGCAGCACCGGGGACCCAGGATCAAATCCTGGCCCTGGCCCGTGTGGACCCATATGCTGAACTGGGAGCTCCCCCAGTTCAGTTCTC
>PVKE010022570.1:0-25451 GCA_004027555.1 Craseonycteris thonglongyai | reverse complement strand
TTGATTTTGAGACATTGATTTTGTATCCTGCAACTCTACTGTATTTGTCTATTATTTGTAATAGATTTCTGATAGAGTCTTTAGAGTTTTCTATATACAGGATCATGTCATCTGCAAAGAGTGACAGTTTAACTTCTTCTCTCCCGATTCTAATACCTTTTATTCTTTTCTCTTGTCTGATTGCTCTGGCTAGAACTTCCACAACTATGTTGAACAGCAGTGGTGACAGGGGGCATCCCTGTCTTGTTCCTGATTTTAGGAAAATAGGCTTCAGCTTTTTCCCACTCAGTATAATATTTGCTGAGGGTTTGTCATATATGGCCTTTATTATGTTGAGGTACTTTCCTTCAATTCCCATTTTATTCAGTGTTTTTATCATAAATGAGTGTTGTATCTTGTGGAATGCTTTTTCTGCATCGATTGAGATAATCATGTGGTTTTTATCCTTTGTTTGGTTTATGTGCTGGATTATATTAATTGATTTGCGTATGTTGAACCATCCTTGTGCCCCTGGGATGAATCCCACTTGGTCATGGTGAATAATCTTTTTAATGCATTGTTGTATTCTGTTAGCTAAAATTTTATTTAAGATTTTTGCATCAGTGTTCATCAGTGAGACTGACCTATAGTTTTCCTTTTTGGTATTGTCTTTCCCAGGTTTTGGTATGAGGGTAATATTAGCTTCATAGAAAGCGTTGAGTAGTACTGCCTCCTCTTGAATTTTCTGGAGTAGTTTGAGGAGGATGGGCGTTAGTTCTTCTTTGAATAACTGGTAGAATTCATTGGTAAAGCCATCTGGTCCAGGCCTTTTGCCTTTGGGCAATTTTTGGATAATTGTTTCAAGTTCTGTACTGTTGATTGGTCAATTAAGGTTATCCAAATCTTCTTGGTTCAGTTTAGGTAAACTATATGTTTCTAGAAATTTGTCCATTTCCTCTAGGTTGTCGGTCTGGACACATTTTTAAGTACTCAGTTCCACATGGAGTTGCTGGCTACCATGTAGAGTAGCCTAATACTAGAACACTGGCCCTCTCTGCTGTGCATTGGAATAACCAGGAGAGATTTTAAAAATCCTGATTTCAGGCTGATCCTCAGGTCAATTAAATCAGAATCTTTGGGAGTCCCTTCCTCTATTTCCCATCTTTACCCTCCCACTTTATATCAATCTTTTTGAAAACCAGTTGATTCCAAGGTACAGCAAGACTGAAGAACCATTAGCCTAGAAAATAGACACCACAGATGGACTGGCATCACATAGCATTCCTCTTTTTAGTCTCAGACTTCTGGTTTGAATATCCTTTCATTTCTACCCCCTTTGAAATGCATGTTCGAAAGGGAAAAAGAAAATAGGTAAAGTTGACCTTCCAATCACTTTCTTACTTTTCCTGCAAAAGCTGGAATTGGGTTGGCCTAAGTGGTTGATTGTATCTCCTCCATCTACCGTGTTTCCCCGAACGTAAGACATCTCCCCCAAATAAGACCTATTTACAGTTTTGCCTCTCGCTGAAATATGTATAAGGCATCCCCCGAAAATAAGACCTAGCACATCTTTGGGAGCAAAAGTTAATATAAGACACTGTCTTATTTTTGGGGAAACAGGGTAAGACACTGTCTTATTTTCGGGGAAACAGGGTATAAGACACTGTCTTATTTTTGGGGAAACAGGGTAGCAGTACTGTTGTATTTAAACCAAACAAACATGTCCAGTGGTAATAATAATGTCGGTAAAAGACTGTGTTAACTTGAGTCACTGGTTGTATCCTGTTCTGGCATAAGTATTGGAAATAAAACTCTTGTATTATGAAAGATTTTATTATGGAAAATCTCCACCTGTGAATACTAACAAATGGGTCGGTCTGGTAACATGGCATTTTCGCCCAGAACGCTTGTCAAGTGAACTTGTGCCACACCTTGGCCTTGCTCCTCTCTTTCTAACTGATTATTTGCCGCCTGCCTGGACTCATTCCCAGCTTTAGACACTCAGCCAGACTCAGCCTCGGAGCCAAAGCAGCATTCAGGCTCAAAGCATCCAATGCAGAGCTGGCTCCCGAGAATCTGATTGGGGCTTGGAGGTCTCAACTTCTCTCTGCATTTGGCTCCATTTTAAAGGAATTTAGGCAAGTGGAAGGTTTATCAGATTGATTTAGAAATGCAGTCTTCATAAACTGCATATTATGTATATTAAACTCCGCAAGCCAAGGTTCAAAGCTGTATCTGTTAGCATTTTTGAGAGGTAACATGTTAAAGGACCCAGTGAGACAAGAAGGTTAAGCGATGCATGCTATATAACAGAGCTAATAAGAACATCCTCTCTTCTGATGTCTGAATCCAGTTCTCTTGCCACCAACAAACTGCAGTGTCTTAAAGGTCCAGTTCCCCTTCCTTTATGTTCTGGACACAAAGGGAAATTGGGAGTCTTTTTTTAATAGAGAGATTAGCAATATTTATCAAAATTTTGAACAGGCATAATCTTGACTCATTCATTTCATCTATAGGAATGTATCTTACAGAAGCATACATATGGCCAAAGACATTTGAAAAAGCATGTTTGTTGTCCCACTCTTTGTGATAAGGAAACATTAAAATCAACTTACATGTCAGGCAGTACAGCTTAAAAAAAAAAAAGACAAGATACATCAAAGACATGATCCATGAAAGAAATAATTGATAAGCTAGATTTCATTAAAGTTAAAAACTTCTGTTTTGCAAAAGACAATGGCAACAGAATTGGAAGACAAGCTACAGCTGGGAGAAAATATTTGTAAAATACATATCTGATAAAGGAATATTCCCCAAAATTTACAAAGAGCTCTTAAAACTCAAAATAACAAAACAAACAACCTGATTAAAAGATGGTCCAAAGACTTTAACAGACACCTCACCAAAGAAGACACACAGATGGCAAATAAGCATCTGAAATATATATCACATCATATGTCATCAGGAAAATACAAATCAAAACAACAACAAGATATCACTGTACACCTATTAAAATGGTCAAAATCTGGAACACTGACGACACCAAATGCTTGTGAGGATCTGGAGCAACAGTAACTCCCATTCACTGCTGGTGGGAATGCAAAATGGTACAGCCATTTTGGAAGACAGTTTGATGGTTTCTTACTACACTAAATATACTCTTACCATATAATACAGCAATCATGGTGTCTGTTATTTACCCAAAGAAGCTGAAAACTTATATCCATACAAAAGCCTGCATATGAATAGCAGCTTTATTCATAATTGCCAACATTTTAAAACAACCAATATGTCCTTCAGTACGTGAATGGATAAATAACCTGTGGTATATCCAAACAACGGGATATTATTCAGTGCTAAAAACAAGTTATCAAGCTGTGGTTTTCAGAGAAGTGAAAATACTCTGTCTGAGATTGTAATGATGTATATATGTCAATATACACTTATCCAAACCCATAAAAAATATAATACCAAGAGTGAACCCTAGGGTAAACTAGGAGCTTTGGGGATTAGGATGTATCAATGTAGGCTATTCTTTGGTAACAAGTGGACCATTCTAGTGAGTGATGCTTGTAATGGGGCACAAATTCAGAGTAAATTTTTGTTTATTTATTTATTTATTTATTTATTTATTTATTTATTTATTTATTTTTGAGGAGAGAGAGAGATACAGAGACAGAGAGATACAGAGACAGAGACAGAGAGAGAGAGAACTGAACTGGGGGAACTCCCCAGTTCAGCATATGGTTCCACACGGGCCAGGGCCGGGATTCGATCCCAGGTCCCCGGCGCTACAAAGTGAGCGCTTATCCCACTGAGCCATCCCAGCTTCCCCATAGAGTAAATTTTTGAATGATATTTGGAAGACTATTAAAAGTGGTTTATTTCTGCTAAAGGCAGAAGATCTGGGAATATACTTCTGCATCATTTGACACTGTTACATCAGAAACAAATTTCCATACCACCCGTGTAATTAAAAATAAACTTATTTGGAAAGATATCCATCCCTTGACCTCATTGTAAACAATCCAGAATATTCACAAAGAGCATGTTTATTTAGAAACGTAGATATTATTTTTAATAATATTAATGAAGATTTTTTTTAATGTCCCAGCATATTAGAAACTTATTATAAGTCATTTGTGTTATAGATTAAGAATAAAGAAAATCTAATTAAATAAAGAATTATTAAGTTAATTAATTAAATTCCACATAATCTCATTTTCTTAAGATTAATTTTGTGGAAATTTTAACATCATAAAAGAAACATAAAACAACTATGCATAATATGTCATGAGGTTTTGAATAATTATGTTTTAAAAAGTAGGTTAGTAAATTATAGCCAAAATTATAGAAATAAATTGCTCAGAATATAAATTAAAGGAAGGAAACAAAAAACTGACTCAAATATGCCTCTTCTTCAAGCCAGTGCAGGATAAATTGCACATTATCTGATTTCACGGGATTGAGGGAAGGACATGGGTTGGTCGGAAAGGCAGGATTAGAAGGTACTAGCTAAAGAGTCTCACATTTATATTGTGTCCCCAGAGAAGACGGCGTAAAGGGCAATCAGATCACCGAGTAGATGAGATGGGGTGCTTTTCCAAGCAGAAAGAAAGCATGGAAACTGAGAACATGCCAGGCCTTGAAATTTTTCAATAGGCCTGGAGTAGAGTTTGTAAAGGAGTTAATGGGAGATGACGCTGTAACTTGTAGGACAGAAGCAGATAATTAAGGGTCTTCACAGCCATGCAATTAATTTGGAAGTTTTGTCCTTTAGTCCTGTGCAGGCTAGTACGAAAACCACTAGCCACATACATGTGGATGCGAGTTCTTAAAATGTGGCTAGCTCAAATTAAGATGCGTTGTAAGTTTAAAAATGCACAGCAGATTTCGAGGACTTAGGCATTGAAAAAAAATGTAAAATGCCTCATTATTATTTTCTGATTGACTGATTACATGTTGAAATGATAATGTTTTGGATCTGATGGGTAAAATAAAATATATCATTAAAATGAATTTCACCTGTCTGTTTTTTAATCGGTTACTAAAATTTTTAAGTTACATATATGTCTTGCAATATATTTCTATTTGAAATGATACTTTAGATAATGGTTAGAAGTTTAACAGAATTGAAAGGCGAGATATGCATTTCAGAAGTAACCACCTTGCAAAAGTGCGAATGAAGAGTAATTTGTAGGAAAACCAAACAGGAGGCAGGAAAACCGGTTCCCCAACTAGTATAACCTTCCAAGGAGCAAAGATGAAAGCTAAGGTGAGAGTGCTGGAGACAAAAATAAAAGAACAGATTCAATCCATGGGCTACAGAGAATGGATTGCAAAGATAACTTTTAAGTTTCTTGTTTGGATGGCTGGGTTCTTGATGAGTCCATCAACTCAGATGATAACAGGAAGATCTAGTGTAAGATATTTAGGAAGAGATTATTAATTCTGTACAGTATATGCTATGATGCCTGTGGGACCTGAAGTTTGCATTTTCAATAGACTAAAAGAAATATGCTGGAGTTCAGGGAAAAGTTTGGACTGAAGACAGGGACATGTGACTGATTTATTAGTGCATGCATAGTGGGTGATATCATTGCTGGGAAGCTGTTCCTTTTGAAGAGTACATAACTCTGAGGAATATAGACATTTATGGAGTGAATAAAACATTTGTCAAGAGATTAGGAAAAAGAAGCCAGAGGGGGTAGAGGTGAACCAGAAAATACCATTTCAAAAGCCTACCAAGTGGAGTTCAAAGACAGCAGTCAGTAGCTGCAGAGAGGTACCCATTGTCTGGAATTTATCAGAACTTCATGGGTGATTTACGTGTAGTTTATTTTAATTATCACATTTAATTCTCACAGCAATGCTATGAAGTAGGTACGATAATTATCCCTTAGTTATATATGCAGGAAGTGAGAGGCACAGGAACGTTAAGTAATTTGCCAAGATCACACAGCATGTCAGTGGTACACAGGATTCAAACCCAGGCCAAATGGTATGGGTATTCTTACTTGAAATTCAAGCCATACAAATGTATATAACTAGGCCATCACCTTTCCCTAGAGTACTAAGGGAAATTTGTATTATCAACAGGTTGAAAATAAAATGAAAGAAAATAGTTTCTGTCTTTTAAGCTGTCAGCTTTGGATCCATTCTTCAGGATTGCTCTGGAGACAAGGTCAAGGGGAGTCCCTTCTGCTTGATTTTTGTCATCACCTTTCCTAGCTATTCCAAAGGCTTTCAGAATCAAACCACAGCTGTTCTAGGCAGAGGTGCCGGGTGGGTTAGGTCCCCATTCCAATCCCCCAACCCCATGCTGCAGGCATGCACTAGAATCAAGAGGGACTGAAGTAAGAGCAACAGGAGAGAAGGGGTTGGCAGTACTTTTGGCTTTATGTAGCCTTTCCTAAATCCTCTTTTGTCCCCATTCTTATTCCTGTCTTTTGTAAACCACATGTAGAAGCTTCTGTGGATTGGGGGACAGAGAAGTGAGGCATTGCTGTGGGACCCCTGAAGCCACAAGATTTGGTGCAGGCCTCATTTCCCGTTCAAATCAGGAAATTCCATCAGGCATCCCCCGGTTTCTAGGAGAACTGAGCAATCTCCTGGTAGGAAAGGTCCCCTTTCTCTCCCATTATTTCACAGCAAAGGCTTTGGCGTTACATTTTGAATTACCTGATGGTCAGATTCAGTGACAGTCCTAAGAAAAGTCATTCTAGTCCTTATTATTTAAACAGCTCTGCCAAAGCCCAAAAAGTGTCTACCCCACCTTTCCCATTCACTTAGTATAAACTCAGAGTCACCAAGTATCCAACCAGGAACTGAAAACATCCTGTGGATTTTGGTATTTGACTAGTTCACCCTAGAGAGGTCATTTGAGGAATGACAGTTTGAGGGTAGATGAGCAACATATTGGCAGTGTATCTTGGGTACTATCTGTGTATGAAGTACCTGGTAGATATAGGGGAAGGGGACAGAGGTGGAGTATTGCATCAAGATCTAGAAAGATCTAAAACAAGGGCAAATAGAAAGGAGAGTGTGAATGATATACCAAGGTACCTACTGCACAATTTTCCATGAGTTCTATCCCATCAGTAGATTTTCCTTCTCAAAACCCCATTCTATAGGCCCCACTGAAGCAGAGTTAGTTTGGGAGAAGTGCCAAGTGTCACAGGGCATAAGGGACCAGGAGTAATGGAGCTGAGAGAAAATTGAAATCAAGTCAGAAGGCGTTGCCTAAATGTAGAAACAATTGGCCGGCCATGAGATGAAAAGGGTAAAGGACTGGTGATTCAGAGATACACTAACTACTCCTTCCGTCCATCAGAGCCAGGACATTGAAAACTTGAGCGAGAGTTGCAGTCTGGTACTCACCTCTGTGTACTGCTGGATAACATTTTCAGGAGTGGGGCCAAGAAACATATAGAAATCAAGTATTCCTCCAATAGTCCTGAATGTTAAAGAAGGAAACGGGCTCAGAGTGACATCTAAAGAGAAGAAAACAAAATAGGGAATAAACACAAATAATGTAAGTGGCAAAGGTCAGTTTGTAATGTTTCTACCATTTAGGTGTTACTTAAAGATCGGTATCTAACATTAGGCAACACTGATAGTTCTGATATCATCGAAGTGACTGCCAGGATTTTCCAACTCCGTGTTTTCACAGGTTTCTTTTTTGAAGAGTTCATCAAATCAGTTTTATATTGCATTGAATTTACACACACGCATGGCAGAGATAGGAGGAGAGAATGAGAGAGCATGTGTTAGAGACATCAAGAGAAAGAGAAACAGAGAGAGAGAGAAAGGAGATAGAATTTAAACCCTAAGCACAGAATTAAGAAAAGCTGCTATAATGCTAATACATGTCAAATACTTCTAGACTAATTTAATGCAGAAAGGAGGCCTTGGCAATGTTTTTTTGCTTAGATGATATGGTAGATCTAGCAACACTGTATTATCATGAAATTTCTAACACTGCTTGTTCAAGGGCTTCTGATTACTTAAGTTTTAAGTCATTAGTACTATGTGACTTAATATTATTTTACAATCTATTAGGAAGACTATATATGTTTCACTAGAAAAATTTCCATTTGAAACAAAATGTTAAACTGTAGACAATCTCTCACTCTATTTTGTTCTAATTAAAAAGTATTTTTAAAAGAGAGAAAAGGCAAAAAATTAGCTTCTAAATTGTACACTTGCTTCTGTATAATTTATCCAGACAACAACATTACCTTGTGCATTGGAATTCAGAAGGAGAACACCATGAGCATTAAAATCATTCTCTATGCACATATAAAAAGGATGAACTCCATAGAGATTGCTGAATTCCTACAACAGCAAAAAGAAATAGTGTTTGTTACGGCTTATTATCATTTTATTACTTTATCTCAATGAAATCTAGTAACAATTAATGACATGCTCCCTCCCCAAAAGAATGTGTAATAAACATTATAAGGGTTAAAAGCAAACTAGTGAAAACCTGAGTGGGTATAAAATTTCAAACTTGCCTTTATAATCACGTATAAACCAAAATAATTTCTGAGAGCAAATGTACAGCATCTTATAGAAAATCATTCTTATGTCCTCTTTCTCTTTCACTACAGAGATTTCTAGTATGAAGAATCTATATGCACACATTACCGTTGGTGATTGATCTCTAGAAAACATTCCATATCTAACAAAATTCATGTCATGCTTGAAGGATGTGTGTTCATGTTCACCAAATCCGTAGATTGATGTGGATGGGACAAAAGTTGTTATTTGAATATACTGGTTGGAAAATATCAGTCCTCCAAGAAGTGTTTCCCACCTGTGCCAGACAGAAAAACAGAAAGGCAGTCACTGAGTGGCTTCATAGAAAGAACTCTTCTCCATTAAATTGTTGCCCCCCCCACCCCACCCCCAAAAGGAAGATGAGAAAATAAGACAAGGGTATGAGGGGACCCAAGGGCATGCCAATTCATATTCACTGAACATTTGCTAAATACTGGGTCTTGATCCAGGTATTATCGATATGGTATTTCATTTGATCTGCACAATAACCCTGTGGGAAGGCACTATTATTTCATTTATAAACAAGAAAACTGAGATTCCAAAAGAGAAGTTACATAACTCATCTAAAATTACCCAAATAATAGTGCCAAGATTTAGTCAGTTTTGCTACTCAAATTTTTGTACAGCATTTTACCTGTTGAGAAGGAAGTAGGTCTTTAATAAAAGTAAATATTCAAATAAAACTTGGGAAATGTTGGGCTACCTAAACAGCTCCATTTTTGTTCTTTAGGACCTTTTCAGCATTCTTAATAAGGAATAACGAATGTGTAGTGAATCTCTGAGAGCTGACTACCGCATTGACATTGTCCAAAGCTAATTGACTAAAAAAATCTTTTGTCCTAGAACACGTGTTTACATTGTGAACACCCGGGTTAATCATCTAAGCCAAAGGAGAGTGGTGGTGGAGGCAGTGACAGCACCGTCGTCACAGGTGGGAGGACCCCCATGCTGCTTCCGGACCCATAAGCTCATCACATCCTCTAGAGCTCTCCTAGGCCCATCCACACGAGAGGCAGGTGCTCCTAAGTTTCCTGGCCGAGGGGAGTTTCTCACACTCTGGAGGAGACTGCTGCTAAGTAGCAACACTTAACTATGTTTGGAGGAAATTGCTGCTTTCTTAGTGTCCCCCTCTCCCTTCTCCTTTCCTCTCCTCTCATTCAAGGATCAATTCCTGAGTGCCAAGCACTGCGCGCTGGAGGAATACACAGAAGAATAAGAGACAGGAACAAATAGGAAACTACAGTACAACCAGATATGTGCAGATAAACAAGTACATGGACGTAGGAGCAGAACGGGGCTCATATCACAGCCTGAGAAGGTGAAGGTTAGGGGAAACTCATGAGCAGGTAAGGTGCTGTATATGAAGAGTAACTGGTTCCCATAGGAAAAAGATTTTATTATCGTATTTCTTGTGTTCTTAATTGAATACAGGCTTTTCAGACCCTAATAAATAAGAAATCACGTTTAAATTTTTAAGTTATCAGAAGCCTCAGAGCAAAATTTCTCTCATTTTTTTCTCTTATAAGTATCAAAGCCTCAACATATAGTTTCCTAAAAGCTCATTAAAAGTTTTAATTAGCTATAAAAAAAAACTGAAATAAAGACCAAAATGTTACCATAGTGCTTTCTGATTAATTGATAATATCAATAGTAATCATTTGCCTCAAAGATTGAATAAAAATATTGAAAAAGAAAAATGTGCTCTTATTCTGACAGTTAAGTATCTAACTCAAAGACCATATAAATAATATAAATAGTACTTAAGAAATTACCTAGAGTTTGAATTCCAAAGAAATCTTCAGAAAGAGTATACAAAAGGATAATACTAAAAATATTAAAAATAAGCTCAGCAGGGATGCTGGGATAGCTCAATGGCTGGGTATTTGCCTCATAATAGTGAAATCCAGGCTTCAATTCCCAGCCCTGGCCTGTGCAAACCCATATGCTGAACTACGACACAAGTGGTACCCACCAGGATGGCGCAATGGTGAAGGTTCTTGCCTCCTATGTAGGAAGCCAATTGTTTGGTTCCTGCCCCACACAGCCCCACATCCACCTGCGTGGAATGAAACCATGTCACAACTAATGATGTACAACTAGGGAGACTGCTCTGGGCCCTACCCCTTTCTGTCTGTCTGTCTCTCTCCCCTCAAACAATAAAACAAATCTTTTATAAAAAGAAATCACATAAAAATAAACTCATCACATACTGAACAATCAGAACCATAGGTCATAGGCTGAAGTAAGAACCTGAAGACCCCAGAGATGACAGGTATCAGCCATTTGTAAGAACTTAGGGAGACCTGACTTGAGGGGTCCTGGTGGAGGGGCTAAGGAGGGCAATAGAACATCAGGAGGGAGGCAGGGCAAGCTCAGAGAATAGCTGTGAACCACTGTGGAAGTATTTCAGTACTTTCACAGCAGCTATAACAATACTGGAGTCATCTCTAAGGAACAGTAAATGTTCCTTAAAGATCAGGAATTATATTCTAGCTCAATTTGCCATGAACCTTAAAGGTAACTTTACCTCTCAGAAAATACCATTTTAAAATCTCCTTTGGCTATGATTTATCTATATAAACAATGGTGTCAATTAAGCTTTAGTACGTAGTATACTATCTATAATTCTTCAAAAAGCAGTCTATGCTACTGTTTATGGAAGAATTTTATTTTCTAGGATTTATCTAAGGTGTCATTTATTTATATAAGGCAAAGGATAGCCTGCTACAGGTCTCATTAGTTCTAACTACAAACCTGAGATGCAACCTCCTATGTATATTCTATTAAGCACACACTTTTACCCTTTTCTTAGCAAAAAAAAAAAAAATCTAATCAGTACTTATATGTCAGTTGTGTTGAAACAGCTGGGCCAGAAGTTTGTGGTATATTGTGAGTTGTTATCACTAAATCACTAGGACTGGAATAATTGATTTAAGTAACATAAATTGTGCCAGTCCTCTTTCTTTTGCTTGTTATAATTTCCAACATTCTCAAGGGTTAGCACCATTACAGAAGGTCTGCAGTCACTTAAGATTTTCATAAATATATTAACAAATATTCTTTCCTATGTTTCATTCCCTTTCATGAACAGTGATTTCATATAAATATACATAATTATACATAAAATATTAATACATACTTATATTTACAAAGTAAGGTAAAAGAAGAAAGTATCTTCCTGAATAAAGGAGCAAATTCCATTGCTTTTTTAGACACAACATACATTAAAAAGCAAAACTAGTAGACTCTAATAACTAGAAAAAACAAACAAAGTAGTAGACTAATAACTAGAAAAGAAAGTCATAGTATTGTCAGTGACAGCATTCTCATTGTTCAAATTAAACAAATAATTTGAGTATAACTAATATAACACCAGATATAAAAATAAAATAATACCATATTATTTTTCTCCTTAAATAGTTTATAAATGAAAGATAACTGAGTAAATCAGATGAAAACCATAGCTTATTAAAAGTGAAATAGAACTGCCTTGTTACTCTAAACTTGCATTTTACCCATACCCCTGGGGATTGGTAAATGTCAGATAAATGTAGTATTTCTTCAATGTTTTTTTGCAAGTTGCTTGAGTTGGGTTGGGTTAACAGGGAGTCTACTGTATTTTACTTATTCATCCCCCCCACACACACACACACAAAGATAGCTCTCTATAATGCACTTATCATAAGAAATGCCTTGTATTTATTAATTCATTCCATGTCATCTTTCTTTTTAACTAACCAGAGCAGCACATGCTATGGCTATGGAAAGAAATACTATCTTTTTAGAATGTGGGGGAAAAAAGAGTTGGTACAGGCAAGATATAGCTTTTGGGTATAAGAATAGACAGTGGAATTCTAATCGCATGTATTATAATTAATATTACTGAGTACACATTCTAGAATGCCTCCAATCACATTATTCACAATACACAATGTGCAAAGCTTTAAGATTTTCATTTATTACAAATTGGTATCTAATATCATTGTGGTTAAGCCTATTTATTATACAAACTATTGGTATAAGATAAACTTTTAGAAACCGTCTTTTCTAAATCAAAGTGGAAGTGTCTCCCTAAAACCTCAAAACAATTACCAGTAGCACTACCTCACCTTCACCTCACCCCAAAACTATCTCTTTAATACATTTAAAGAAATAATTTTCTGATATGGGGTTTATGCTATAAAATACAAACAAACCTTTTCACTAATAAATAATTAAAATTGCTGTGTAGCTCTTAAAATGAATACATCATCATATAGTAGGTATTAAATAAATCTCTCACAGAAGAGTGAATGGAGGGAAGAAGGACCTTCTGACTACTCTGCCCTGGAGGGATGATTAAAATAGAACATTTCTAATTACCAGTTAGTTCAGTTCATACAAAGACTGCAAAGCAGGTATTTGATGAGTCAGTCACAACTGAAGAAAACAGGGTTAGAGGGCATACAGAAACCTTCACCACTGGTACTTCCTTATGTCTCTATTGATGGGGTTCAGGACACACTATCCCCAAATATGGCACTTTGGCATACTGAATATCTTAAGTTGAAAGAGTTTGAAAAAGTGGCAGAAGTAGGAAGGTCATTCTAACATCCTCCTCTCCATCCCCCTTCCCTGAACCTGGTCTTAAATCTCTCAGGTGAAAGGTCCTTTCCCTGTACCGGAAGAAAGAAGACATGCTTGTAGCCAGAGACAGGGAATGTGGTGCTGAGAAACCAACATAAACAGACTTAACTGACCCTTATCTTCCTAGCTATGTCTTCACCATTTATTACCCCTACTACCCCTACTCCCAACCCCTTTGTCTTGTCAATTCTTCACAAACATATTGTCTGTCTAAACGCATAAAAGCTTCCCGTTCTGGTCACTTCTTCAGGATTTCCTTCTCATGTGGAAGCTCCTGTGAATGTGTACAAATTCAATAAAATTTGTATGCTTTTCTCCCAGTAGTCGGTCTTAATCAGTGTAATTCTCAGACCCAGCCAGGAACCCTAAGAGGGTCAAGTAAACATTTTCTGGGAAGGCTGGGATGGCTCAGCGGGATAAGTGCTCGCTTTGAAGCCCCGGGGACTGAGGATCGATTCCCAGCTCTGGCCCATGCGGACCCATATGCTGAACTGGGGTGTGCCCACAGTTCAGTTCTTGCCAGGACCTATGTGGGAGGCTCCCGGCCCAGTTCCTGCCCTGCGCAGCCCTGTGCCCACCTGTGGAGTGAAACATATGGAAAACTAACATCACCTATGGAGACTGCTCTGGGCCCTTCCCCTTCTCTCTGTCTCTGTCTCTGTTTCTCTCTGTCAAAAATCAATAAAATAAATCCTAAATAAATAAATAAATAAAACATTTTCTCCCCTACACTATCATATACACTATGAAATTAATTATAAAACAGTTTCATACTTCTTCTCTGTACTTCCTGTCATACCAGTCTTTTCATGACTGGAAGATACCCAGGCTTTTTATTCCTTTGTGCCATTTTTACACAGTTCCCTTAAAAAACAAACAAAAACACAGCTTTACTGTAGCCAACCAACTCCTCCCCAAAGTCTTATCTCATTCTTCAGAATTTACACCTCCATTTACATTTCTCATACCTTTATTTTACGTTTCTTTCATTCTCTCAGCTGTCCTACTTAGTTAGACCTTTTGCCAGCAGGTAGTATATTCTTTATTCCTCCTTATTTCCAACAACAAACACCAAGTAAATGTTGAAAAAATATTGTTTTCTCTATATACTTGAAGAAAACACAAGGTACAGCAAAATGTATTGAGTATGTCTCATAGGAAAGGTTTTTTATATAGAGTAACAGGAAGCTCACTCCTTCCCCTCTCCTTGCGGTGCATGCTAACTCAGATCCCTGGAAAAAGCCCTCCCTACAAAGCTGTCTAATGGGAGTGGTGCAAGGGGACAGGGTACATTCACCACAAACACGAAATGCAGCACACGGGGGAGGAGCGGGCGTGGGGGCAATTTGTTTCCATGGGCTCCTATTCAGCAAGAGGGGTATCAAAGCAATACTCACACCCCTGGCTTCTACAACCAGACCTCAGGCAGCTGGGACACTTCCCTAAAAGGTGAAATGAAAGGCAAAACACCAGGACTGCCCTTTTTATCCCTCAGTCTAAATGCACAGGGCCTCTGACATGTATTGCTAAGTAATTTCAAAAGAATTTGGTTTTAAACCTAGAGCAGCCACGAAGATGACTGTTTCAGGCCTGTGTATTCTTGTCTGTTATGATGAATTAACTGCCTATGTTCCTCACATTAATTCCACCAGTAA
This sequence comes from Craseonycteris thonglongyai, assembly GCA_004027555.1. Lineage (NCBI taxonomy): Eukaryota > Metazoa > Chordata > Mammalia > Chiroptera > Craseonycteridae > Craseonycteris > Craseonycteris thonglongyai. The sequence goes on along the minus strand of PVKE010022570.1, from coordinate 10,629 downwards.
TTCACTAGACTCCAGTCTTTATCTCTACTTTTTCTTAAACCGTCTTTCATGTCAAAATATTAACACATTATTTTTCTCAACGTAAGGGGAAAGATTATATTCTCTCTCCTGATCTCATTTTACTTCATTTCTCTCTTCCTCAAAATTACATTTTTCTAAAGAGTGGTTTACCCTCAGCTTTTCAATTTCTTTCTCTATTCTCACTTGAAGATACATCTTTCAGGCCTTAACTTCTAGAAAGTTTTATTGAAATTGCTCTTGTCAAGATGACCAATGAGCTCTAGAGATTTGCTGTATAACACTGGACTTATAGTCAATAATAATGATGTACTGCACATTTAAAAATCTGTTAAGATATTTAGGTCACAGGTTGTGCTCTTCCTGCAATAAAAATAATTTATTTTTAAGATAAGCAATGAACTATATAGAGCCATGTTCAATTCTCTGTCTTCAACTGATTTAATCTATCAGCAGCATTCGAAGGAATTGTTCACAACCTTTTTCCTGAGGTATTTTTTGCAATCTCTTCAGATTAGGTGAGAAAACAGCATATTTTCCTCATTTCAGTCTAATTGTATCTTGCTATTTCTCCACATATCTAAAATATTCTTATAAGATAATGGACAAGTATTCACTAATATCTACTTATTAAACATTTATTACATGCTCAACTATGTCAAAATGTTAAAATGAGCCAGACATTGATTCTGCCATAAAGAAAATTAAAATCCAGAAGGAGAGATAAAATAATAAGGTAAAATGAATATGATATAAAATATAGTATATGGTTTTGAAGAAAAGTAGATTTGGTTTTCTTTAAATTAAAAAGAAAGAGTATTTCCATTTAAAACACTCAGGCAAATGTTATGATGAAAGTAGATTACACTTGGGAAGACTTTTGATAAGCACAGGCAGAAGAGAAAGGCATTCAAGAAAGAGGAAACAGTTTGAATAAACATGGAAAGGAAGAAAAGTTAGTGTAGGTCCCAAAAACAGCAAGCCAGAACCCAAATTTGGCTGGAAGTAGGATACTTAAAGGAGGACACTGAGAAATTTGGTATGGAACTATGAAATAAGTTTTGAACATTGTAAGGTTGAAGGACTAGCACAACAATAAAGTTCCTATTGTTCTACAGGAAGCTGACAATATCTAATTGAAGTGAGTCAAAGCTTGAAAATAGAGATTTAGAGGTGTACAGAATAGAAGTGGCCACAAAAGGCATTGCATTATCAAGAGAGAAAGTATAGACAAGAGAGGTAAGGAGTAAAGATGAAATTACTAAAATTATAGAAGATTATGTTTTATGTGGCTTTCTCAGTATGGTACATATAAATTTGGAACTTTCAGTGTTTTTGAGTTCACAATTAATCAGTAAGTTGGCAAATATTTATTGAGCTCCAATTAATCTATATGTGGGGAATGCTAAAGTGAAATAAGTAGATGGAACTCCTGCCCTCATGGATCATTTGTTTCAGTAGAAGATAAGAAACACATAAAACAAACAAACACCTTTATAAGAAAATGTCAAGTACTACTAAGAAGAAAAAATATGTGCCTATGATAAAGGGTGCAGGAGAATGATAGTCTGCTTTTTAATGATCTAATAAAATAGCAACTACCATTTATAGAGAACACAGCTTTGCCTACTTTAGTTCATTCAAGATTAGTAAAACACATATTTATAGGGGACGCCAGGATAGCTCAGCAGGTCGAGCGCTTGCCTTGCAGCCAAGAGGTCCAGGAATCGAGTCCTAACCCCAATCTGTGTAAACCCATATCCTAAACTGCAGCACAACTTGTAAGTGCCGAGATGGTGACAAAAGTTCTCACCTTCCATGTGGGAGGCCCCCAGTTCAGTTTCCACCCAACATGGCCCCACATCTACCTGTGGGGTCATGAAATCACATCACAACTAATGATGTACAACAATGGAGATTGTTCTGGGCCCTCTGCCCTTCTCTCTCTCTCACCTTCTCTCAAACAATAAAATAAATCTTAAAAACAAAACAAAACAAAAAATTATCTTTATAGAAAAATAAGCAAGACTCCAAGAATTTAAGTTACATTCTTGATTCTATATAGAAACCGAAGTGGCAAAGCAAAGATTTAGGCCTAGGTTCCTCTGACCCAAAGACTACACTCTCAACTATGGTGAAAGTTTTGTTTCTAAATGCCTGCTTTACCCTTATAAGGTTATTTCCACCCCCGGGTTCCATAAGGCATGTGCTTTGAGCTGGTTTTCCTTCCCTGATCATGCGTTTATTACCCACCACATTCTCTTTTACCCTGCCTGTTGTGACCAAGGACATGCAGCTGTGAGCCAGCTGTTCAAGGTTATTGTTTCAGTTTTCTAATGCTATGTGGCATACCACCCCAAACTTAGTGAGTTAGAATATTAACAATGCCTTATTCCTCATAATTGCCAGGGCACTTTTTCTGCTGCTCTTGTCTGAAATTACTAATGCAGTTGCAGCCAGCTGGAGGCTTGATTGGAGCTGACTAATCTAGGACCTCCACTAAAATGCCTGGAATAGGTGGCACAACTGGGCTTCTCTTTCCACATGGCCTTTAATCCCAAGTTTTTGCATATGGTGCAGAAGTGTTCCAAGGACGTGAGTGAAATCTGTAAAGCCTCTAAGGGAGTCAGAAATTATACAACAGCTTTTCTGCCACATTACTTCTATTACTTCTAGCAAGTGACAAGGCCAGCCCAGAGTTCAGAGACCACTTGATGTGAGAAACTTAGAAGTATTTATTGCTACATTTAATCCCACTATAGACTACCTTCTGGCAACAATTATTTACATTCCACCCACACGCAAATATAGTTGTGCCTCCTAAGATCTAAAGGTTCAACCCATTATAGCATCATCCATAATCTCATGATCATGAGGTTCTTTAGGTACAGTCTGTTTCAAAGACAATTATGTGCCTTACCAACCCCCTCTCTCACCAAATACACACACAACAGACAATGATGGAACAATAATATGAACTGCAGTAATCATTCTTAATCAGACATAGCAATTTCTAGTCCATAGCAATTCTAAAGTTCACTCATGCCATATTGTCAGGTTCTCCTATTCCAGGTGTAGAAAATGTTTCTTAATTAAGATCCCGTTTTATACGTTAAGAATTGTTCCCTAATTCATTGTTCTGTGACTCTAGAGTCCCACTCAGAACTCCTGGTTTTGTGCTTTGAGAAATCATTCCTTCATTATAAAAAGCAGGATGCATAGTCATAGCTGAGTAGCTGTCTAAGACTACTTACTGGCCATTGAGAGTAGCATAGCAATGATATGGTTTTGAGTAGTCTCTGATTCTAGGTCAAGCTGATGTTAATTCCCTTAAAACTTTTGTGAATTTGTTATAAATATGATTGGAGTCTACTCCACACCCCAAAAGCCGTGTTTATAGTTCTTTTTGAGAACAGCCATTTGTATTGTGGGCATAGTATGGCGGAGGGGAGGGGGGAGGCTTAGAGGCCCCTTTGATTAATTGAGAGGGTCTACCAGGTGTAATGTTAGATCTTTCCATGGTCTCAAAAAAGGCTTTACAGGGATGCAGGGACAGCTCAACAGGTCGATCGTTTGCCTTGCAACAACAAAGTCCAAGGGAGTGAATCCTGGCCCCAGCCTGTGCATAACCCCATATGCTGAACTGTGGTGCAACTACTAGCCACTGAGATGTTGGTGAAGGTTCTCACCTCCCATGCAGAGGCCCCCAGTTTGGTTCCCACCTCACGTAGCCCCACGTCCACCTTTGTGGAGTTAAAAACGATGTCACAACTAGTGATGTACAATTATGACTACGGGGACTGCTCTGGGCCCTTCCTGCCTCTCTCACTCTCTCACTCTTTCTCTCTTTCACCTTCTCTCAAACAATAAAATAAAATCTAAAAAAAACCAAAAAAAAACAACTTTGCAGTCACACACACTCGTCATTCTTAACCTAAGGCCATTTATTTCTTTGGGAATGTTTTGCTGGCTGGAGGGATTGAGAATGAGAGATAATTTTATACTCCAACCAGCAAATTCAGAGTTCATTATATTTTTTCTAAATCCTTCTTTAAAACTGTATTGTTCTTTATTTAGTTTATTTCTCTCTTTCTATAACATTATATAAAGTTAAAAAAGGACAATTAATAGTTTCAAAATTATGCCTGGAAATCTCCTTTATGAGATACACAAGTTTATTAGATATATTTTCTAGCTTTCAAATTATTGTAAGCAAAAGTACAAAATATGCACAGCCATCTTTTTAGCTTCCATTAACAGTTTATTCATTATCCCACCACGCTTTGCTAACAAATTCTTCACCATTTTTCCAGCCTCTGCTTGTCACTGCGTCCCAAAGCCAATCATAAATTATTTATGCTTTTGTTACCAATAACATCCCATGTCTAAGGAGTGCCACTGTAATAAATTTTCTCTATTGGTTATCAATTTCTACATACCAAAACACTCCAAAATTCAATGTCTACATGTGGTGGGCAATGATCCTTGTTTTAACTATAATATGGGCATAAATGGGGATTGGTGTGCCTTGGGGTCAAAACAGAACTAGCTGTCAGCTTAGCTGTGGTTGGATGGTATGAGAGCCTCACTCATTAAAATGGTGGACTCACATGGGATGGCTAGAATAAGTGAAATGGCTGGGCCTCTGTTTCCTTGTAGACTTTTATCACATGATGGTTAAAATCAGTCCAAGTGGGGAAGCCGGGATGGCTCAGTGGGTTGAGCACTTGTTTTGCTGCCCCAGGGACTGAGAATCGAGTCCCAGCCCCGGCCCGTGCATACACATATGCTGAACAGGGGAGTGCCCCCAGTTCAGTTCTCACCGGGGAGAGACCCCGGCCCAGCTCCTGCCCTGTGCAGCCCTGCGCCCACCTGTGGACTGAAAGTATGTGGCAAAACCAACAATGTATAACTATGGAGACTGTTCTAGGCCCTCCCCCCTTCTCTCTGTCTCTGTATCTCTCTCTCTCTCTATTTCTGTATCTCTCTCTCTCTCTCTTTCTTGCCCTCTGTCTGTCAAAAACAATAAAAATAAATTTAACAAAACAAAACAACTGGGGAAGCCGGGATGGCTCAGTGAGTTAAGCACTCACTTTGCAGCACCGGAGACCGGGGATCGAATCCCGGCCCTGACCCGTGCGGAACCATATGCTGAACTGGGAGCTCCCCCAGTTCAGTTCTCTCTCTGTCTCTGTATCTCTCTGTCTAAAAAAAATTAAATTAATTAATTAAATTAAAACAAAACAAAACAAAACAAAAAACAGTCCAAGAGGGTGAGAGAAGAAACTGTAAGGCCTCTTGAGGCTAGATCGTGAAAGTACATGTTATTTCCCTTGCATCCTATTGGTCAAAGCACAACCCAGGACCAGGCCAGAACCAAGCAGTGAATGAAGAGACTCCACCTCCTGACCAGGAGAAGCTGGAAAGTATTTGTGGCCATTTGTACTCTATCACAGTTAGGAACTCAGTGTGGCCTCATGGAATAAAGACGGCTAAGTGGGCTGCATATACACTGAAATCTGTGGCACTATTTGAACCAGAAGCTGATCATCTGAATTACTGAACCCAAGATAGCTTTACATTTGGTATCGGCACAACCACACTATAATTCATGTTAATTCAGAGCCATACATTGAAGGGAACTGACTGGTCAGGATGACATAGGTATACTTGGAAAGCCAAAGCAAAATTTAGCGCAACAGTCTTTTGCACAATAATGATAACAAGGTCCAAATTAATAAAAAATAATTAATATTACTTTGGATTATTAAGTATGCCTTCTTTATTATCATAATGCTCAAAAATAACATCACTGATAAACAGTAAAAATTGTAAAAATAATAACAGCTGATATTAATTGAACATGCACCATGTACCAGTTCAACTAAATTCATATTTTGAAAGGGAACACAGAATTTTAAAACTAAATAGCATATAGTTCAATTCCTTATCATTCAATTCTTCTTAATACACAAGTTAACAAGAAGCTAAATGACATATTTTTCTACCCTACCCTAAAACATAGCTTTAAGTTAAACTTCGTATTTCTCATATTCTATACTTGCTAATCCCTCCACAATTTCTTCAAACATGTCTGTTTCTAAGGAGAAAACTAAGAGCATATTGATGTGAATGTACTTACAATACTGTTCTTGTCTTCTTTCTTATTATTCTGAATAGAGGGACTGTATTATCTATAAATTCAATGTCATAGTTGGAGTCAACAGACAAATCTGAAGAAGGCTCAATATTGAGTGGAACTTCAAATCGTTTATTATTGGGATCATAAACCTAAAACAGGTTAAATAGAATAAAGAATGTATTAATTTTTTTAATGATCTAATTGTGATGTTACCTATAAGTGAAATGGGAAATGCTAGTAATCTCCAGAGCAAGATATTATAAAGTACTTTATCAAATAATGTTATGACATTTAAAACTTTCCATTAATAAGCTTTGTACTCATGAAAAATACAGACCACTGGTTATACTTACCTTAAATCGGAGTCGATCCTCAGTATGAAATTCTATATCCATTACAACTGGAGAAATATCATTTCCAAACAGGGATATAGTGTCACGTTTGTCTAATGTTAACCTATAAGATAAACCAATTTTATTAGCCCACGTGAAGCATATTTATTTTTCCAAATAAGTGGAATTCCTTAGATAAAAAGAATGTTGATAATCGAAGATAAACAACTTACAATAACAAAAAAAAGTAAAATTAGTAAGAACTGTTTTACTAAGAACAGAGACATTAAAGAGTAGATCTGAAACACTGGAACGGTAATACAGAAAATCAACTAATTTCTTTCCCACTACATCTCTAAGAATAGTAAAAGCCACCACCACCACCACCACAACAAAAACTGATTTAATTGATATTGATACAATCTACCCTATAGCAGAACAAAATAATGAGTCCAAGGTTTTCCTCTAATCATTGTCAATCAGGATAGCTGTCAATGATTTCTAAAACCCAGGCTTAGAATTAATCAACGGGCAGTTAAGAACCTAAAGTTCTAGCCACAGACCCTCTCCTCCCAGTTCTGTCCTCCCTCCTCACTCTGCACAAATATACCTGAAACCACCACATACACCCTAGCAACTGGAATTTCCAATTCAATAACCACCATCAGCCACTCCAGTCAAGCCTTCCAATGTCAGATTCAGGGAGAGAGGCCCATTTCTTCAGGCAAATTCTTGGTCAGGTCACCATTTTTGGTCTAGCATGGAGAAACACCACTTACAGACATTGTTTTGCTGAGGAATCCATTTATATCTGATGAGTTGCATAAATTCAGCAAGCAAAATTATCTGATGGTCAAATTGAGGCATAAAGAAATCTCCCAGGCCCAGAGTTAAAAGTATAGGGCTGGACACACATCACAAATAAGCCAAAGGTAGACCAGAGGGTAAAGACACTGACATTTGAAGTTTTGTGAATTGCCCAGAGGGCTTCTTCCGCTTCTCTTGCAATAATCTTTCTGTAATAATCTCTGTTCCCAGTCAGAATTTAATGGAGTTATAATTTGTCTGATTTTTATTTATTTTATTCAATATTATGGTTCACTGCTCTAACTCATCTTGATTTCTTCTTATTTTAATTTTGATTTTAATCTGTATTCAAAACATTTCCCATGGTGTCTGCTAAAATCTGGAAAAACTTATGCCAAGGGCAAATTTAGAATAAGAGAAAATAGCATATAATGTAAGTTAGCTCAATCAAGTTCTATTTCTGAGCCCGTAAAATAGGCTGGTATCTTCAGTACAGAGCACTTTCAAGGTCCAGAAGCAATAAAAAACAAAATGTAATGATTTCTTTTCTCTTCTTTCAATTGGGAATTCATTATATTCCTGAAATTACTCTGTCCCACCATGGCATAAATCAGTTACTCTTAGCCCAGACCTCACTGTGTGCTTCTAGCTAGTGTCTCAGTGGTCATTTCTCACTTTTGTCTTTAAAAAGGATGGTTCTCCAAATCCCTACTCCTAAGAATCATCATTAAATTTTACATCATTACCTGGTAAGAAATGAAAATGGAAAGCACGTTCTGACACAGTTTTCAAGCCCTGGTGTTGCAATGTAAGAGGAAAACAGCTCATAAATTTCAAATAGACATGGAAGTAAAGTCAACTTTCATAGCACTTTGCTGAGCTCCAAGTAAATAAATGCCATAATTTTACATACTCCATACAGTTCCCAGAAAGTCATCTCCAAAATCAAGACCTACTCTCTAAAAATCAGCAGAATAAAAATTTTTAAGTGAGACTTGGCCCATAAAATCTCTTGAGAATCTTGACTAAAGGAAAAGGACTATTCCTTTTATCTTAATAAAGTTAAACATATCATTTGTGATTGAGTTATTTTTGTACTTATTAGAATAACTACTCTGATGAGGTTAAAAAAAGTATAATTTCTGATGTAAAACAGTTGCTGTTTGGGGCAATTTTTCAATCTAAATTTTTATACCCTTTCATGGAAAAATTAAGTAGTGTCACGCTTCACAAAAAGATATGCAACAAAAAGGAGAGAAAGTTTCTTTCTAAATGTTTTACGTGATAACATAAAAGACAACAGTTTTACTTTAGCCCAACTTGTTTGCAGTGAATCATTCCAGTACACAAAATACTGACTGTCATCCAGAGTCTTTCTGGCTCTTTGGCAGGGCCCATACAGCTGACTGGGAAACAAGAAAGATAGGTGTCACCCACTCTTCCACAGGAAAGTTGTGACAATAATTTAGAAGTAACAATGGTTAGGAAGCAAAAAGCCATGGATTTTAGGCTTTTTGATTCATGATTAAGGTTCTGAGTTCTTTGCACCTAGCAAATAAAAATAGAATGTTGGGGAAGCCGGGATGGCTCAGTGGGTTAAGTGCTCACTTTGCAGTGCCGGGGACCGAGGATTGAATCCCGGCCCCTGCCGGTGCGGACCCACGTGCTGAACTGGGGATTTCCCCCAGTTCAGTTCTCCCTCTCTCTCTCTGTCAAAAACAATATAAATAGATAGATAGATAGATAGATAGATAGATAGATAGATAGATAGATAGATAGAATGTAATCTCTGAGGTGATATGTGTACCAAACAAACCCATGAGGACAGATTAGACATTTTAGATGGTAGAAGTGGTTATTAAAAGTTGCTAGAAAATATATACCTCCATCCTAGAGCTGTTTTCTGAGGTGCCCCTTTCATAGTGTAGCCATATGGACCATCAGCCGGGTAGAAGCACCAGGGAACATTGGCAATGGTTGTAGAACACCAGAAACAGCCTTTAGCTTCACAGACCTCTTGAGTAGCTCCTGGTTGAGGATGGCAATCAACACGTTTCTGAATGGGAAATTTCGTGGCACATGTAGCTTCTTCTTTGGAGATATAAAAGCAGAACGGAGCAGTGCTGTTATCAGAGTCACACCACTGACACCCACGGCTTAAGCAGGCAGCTTCATTTGCCCCTGGCTCTGGATGACAGTCAATTCGTTGGGAGTCAGGTACTATAGGACACAAATCAACCTTCTCAAAACACCAAGGTGTGTCTGGGGTTTGTATTGGAGACCAGCAGCAATTTCTGGCCAGACAACTGGCTTCGGTAGCTCCAGCATCAGGATGACAGTCTTTACGAAGTTGTGGGGATAGAGTTGCTAAGCATGAACTTGAATTAATAGGTGAGACTAGAACTGAATCAAAAGGGAAAACAGGGCAAAGTCAATGCAACAATATCAAAAAACTTAATTATTATTAAGATACTTGGGTAGAACTTAGTAAAAAAAAGTCACAGTACTTAGATTACGAGTGGATATTAAATAGTATAGTAAATTTGTCAGCCTAGGTAAAACAAAGCAAAGCAAGAAAACTGTCCCTTAAAAAATGCAGCACTCACATTTTACTTTATCACTCCTAATATTCTCATCATGCACATTCTTTATTATTTCCACAATTTTATGTATCTACCCATTATCATCTAAATGTTACCAAATGAATTTCATAAAAGTCAACATAATTGCCTTTTCTGCTTGCTGTACTCATGGCTATGCCTTCTTTTATTTTTGTATCAGATTATAGTCAATAATATCTAAAATACTATGTAAAATTGCCATAATTTTGAAATTAGGGTAGTTTTGAGATCAGATGCTGAATCTTGTTATTTAATGCATCAATATAGAAGCATCTATATTGGTATATCACAAAATTAAAAAAATATTTTGATAAGAATTTTTCAATATAATTGGTTTCATCTGCTATCCTATGTATTCTATTTTCTACACTTTATTATTTATCTATTTATTTTTTAATTTTTAAAGATTTATTTATTGTTTTTGACAGAGAGAGAGAGAGAGAGAGAGATACAGAGTCAGAGACAGAGAGAAGGGGGAGGGCCCAGAACAGTCTCCATAGTTGCACATCATTGGTTTTTCCACATAGTTTGATTCCACAGGTGGGAGTGGGACTGCATGGGGCAGGAACTGGGCCGGGGTCTTGCCCCAGTGAGAACTGAACTGGGGGCACTCCCCAGTTCAGCATATGGGTCCACACGGGCCGGGGCCGGGATTCGATCCTCGGTCCCCGGCGCTGCAAAGTGAGTGCTTAACCCACTGAGCCATCCC
>PVKE010022569.1:0-25451 GCA_004027555.1 Craseonycteris thonglongyai | reverse complement strand
TGGCTTTTTGTTACCTACAACCAAAGACTATTAGAATTAAGGGGCTAATCTTACCTAGTCAATAAGAAAGGGGGGTTTGAGATACTGGGATCTACCTGTGACCCTCAATTAAACAAGCGTGGCTAGAATAGGTGAATATGAAATGAAAGGAAATGCTAAATCTCTAAGACTAAGAGAATGAAGAAATCAGAACGAGCAAAACCTCAAGAAATGGCCCTGATGGTATACTAGCCAAACCTTAACAGTGATACAGACTAGAGGTTAAACTTTGTGTACTTTACTAATTCTCTGAGTTTGGGCTGTGAGGAACAGTGAAGATAAGAGACCTATCTATTAACTATTAATTTATATAAAGATGTAGAGACCACAGCATCATTCTCTGGCTGGGGGTAGAGCAGTCTACCACTTTATGGAATCATGTGTATTTTTTTTGAGAGAGTAGGCATTGTTTTAGTATATATTCTAATCCCATTTATGTCTTTTGATGTTTCCATCAAACATCTATAATTACCCATGGTCTCAACAAAGATTATTTTTGAGTGTTTATCATATGCTCAATAGTTGTGTAAATGATTAAAATGGAGCAATAAAAAAATAAGACAAAAAAATTCCAGCCCTTATGAACCTTTATGAATAGTTGAAGAGGGAGTAGTGTGATTAACAAGTAAACCAGTAAAGTATAGATTGGGTCAGGTGGAAGTAAGTGCTCTGAAATTTAAAAAATGAGAGAAGAGGGAGAGGGTATATGTGTAATAGCATGGGTAGGGGACACTTCACTTAAAAAAAAGAAAAGAAAACATTTCAGCAAAAGGCAGAGAGATAAGAAAATAAAACAGAATAGGCCTGACTTATTTAAGATACCACCTTAAGTAAGAGACTAGGAGATAAGAAGTTGTTAGGACATTAGTGCAGATCATACATGGCTCACAGGCCACTGCAAGAGTTCTGATCTTAGTGGACATAGGATAGATAGTCATTGAAGCTTTAAGCAGAAAAGTTGAACTGACTTACATTGCAACAGATTACTCAGGCTGCTTTGTTGAGTAGAAACTATTATAATACTCCATTGAGAGATGATGGTTGTGTGGAATAAGGAAGAGACAAGGAAATTGTTAGATGAGGTCACATTACGGACATATTTTGAAGTTGGAAGTAATAGGATTTCCAACCGAATCAAATGCAGTGTGTGTGAAAGAGGTACCAAGGACAGATCCAAGTATTGGTGTTTGTTTCTTTGTTTGTTGGGTTTGAACAACAATAACGAAGTTGCCATTAGTTGACATATGTAAGATTGCAAGTACACCAGACTTTCTGGGGAAATACCAGGAAAATAGTCTTGAGGATGTTAATTCTGACATAATAGAGATTTAGATACAGGCATCTAGAAATCAGGAGAGAAGAATAAGCTGGAGATACAAATTGGGAGTCATAAGTTGATGGGTGGTTTTTGGAGTCACAAGACCTTATGAACTAATGGGATGAGTAAAGGTAAATGGAGAAAGAAAGGCACTCCAAGGTTGGTGAGGAGCTGAGCCAGTAAAGAGCCTGAAATGGGAGTAGCAAGTAAAGATGGAGGAAATCAGAAGAGAGTCTTGTGCTCTTAGCCTAGTGATGAATTCCTCCAGGGAGTGGTAATTGGATCAAGTACTTCAAAGCCCTGAGAAGTGACCTCTAGATTCAGCAACCTGGCGGTCAATAATGACTCAGATAAAAACTGTTCTAATGGGACAGTGGAGGCAAATGTATGATAAAATGGTTTCAAGAGAAAAATAGAAAGAATAGAATTGGATACATACAGCAGAGGAAACTCCACTATCAACTAGTCTGTTATATGCAAAAGATATAAAAAATGATAAAATATATTATTTAAAGGAATATGTAAAAATGGAAACAGTAAGAAGTCACAAAATAAAATTTCCGTAAGTATAGTTTTCTTTTCAGTTAAATAAAGTAAGAAAGCAAAAAACATTGTAAATTTTCATCTTAGCTGGTAAGATGACTCAGCGGTGTTACAAATACAATATCTCATTTCATCTTTTGTAATAATTGTCAAACACTCTCTTTTATTGAAATAAAGTGATGCTAAGTCTAGCAAGAACTGAATATATAGAAAAGGAAAGCTTCCCACATTCGAGCATATACATTCACATTCATACACACAGAACTAAAATGAGAGGGGAAATGTTTAAGCAATGTTCTTGAGTATTCCCACATGCTAACAGTATAGCAATTTGTTATTCATACTCACCTCTAGAGTTGATTAAAAATTAACAGCTCAAAAAAATTTTAAATTCTTTAAAAATTGTAGAAATCCTTTATTATATCTAAGACCTGATAATTAATTTCTTTCTATACATATTTAAAAGTTTGATAAAGTAAACAATTTTTGCTTTAGTGAAGAAGTTTCATAACTAATATAATACATCCCACATCATGGCATTTGGAGATGTTGAATATTGCCATTAGGAGAAATTTTGGAAAAAGAATCTCTGAGGCAGCATTCAGGAGCAAAGACTGAAAGCATTATGACTCACTTACCTCCCTAATGTCCCTTTGATATTTAGTGTTCATTTCTTCGGTTTTAATGAGATCCTTTCTTGCGGTCTCTGCTTCTTGTTCTACCTCTCCCACTCGGGAAGAAAGCGCTGCTAAACGTTCTTTCATTTGGGCCATTTCGTAGTTTTGCTTTTCAAGCAATTCTTGAAGTTCAACTATTTGACTAGTGTCATCTGTTGAATCTATAGAACCATTGGATAAACGCTGCAGGAGAAGAAAAAGAAATGGCACTTAGAATTTTCTTCATTTTTAATTTAAAATTCACATATTTAAAGTAATGAAACTGATACAGTGTTCACACTGAGAAATAAGAATACCAAGAATGCTAATTTAACAGAACTAAGTTTTTTGAGAAAGAGCTCTTAATTGACATTATAATATAAAAATATATCAGTAATTTTCAAGCAGGTTAGCAAATGCATTTTAACTGAAAGCCACTGTGTGTGTGTGTGTGTGTATGTATACACACACACATACATACATACATAATTACATAGCTTCTCACAAAACACTAGTATGGTCAAAATATTTAATAAGTGGCAGCTGTTGTTATCAATTATATACAAATTTTATTGTGAATAATATATTTATATAACCCGGTATATTATTATTATTAAATAAATACGAGGCCTGACAATGAAGTTCACACACTTGCCACTGTGTGTTTACACTAGCAGCACTGTACATACAACTTGGTAAGGTTTTATAACCTTTGGTATATCATTGTCTCACAGCTGTATTGATGTTGACATGTGGTAGTGTCTTGCCCAATGGTGTTCATTATTGTTTTCTGTTTTTGTGTGCCGTCGTGAGAATGTTGGAGCTTGAATTAGAGCTACAAACAAACATTACATTTCTTGTTCAACTCAGCAAGAGTGGAAGTGAAATCAAGGACATGTTAGTCTAAGTTGATGGGGATCATACCATGAAGAAAATGGTGGTGTATAAATGGATTCAATATTTTTTCTGAGGGAAGACAGTCACTGATGAAGAGAGGTCAAAGAGGGCAGGAATGAGCAGAATTGATGAAACAGCAAAAATTTGTTGAATTGTACATCAAAATCTTCAGCTGACTGTGAGAAGCATAGCAGACCAAGTCAACATCAATAGAGAAACAGAAAAATTTTAACTGAAAATCTTGGCATGAGAAAGTTGTGTGCAAAACTGGTCCTGAAGGAGCTCACTGGTGAACAAAAGCAAAGGAGAGTTGAACTTTGCCAAAATCTTGTGGAGAGGCAAGATGATGTTTTGAGCCATGTTCTCGCTGGTGATGGCACATGGGTGAACCCATATGACCCTGAAACAAAGCGTCAAAGTACACAATGGAAGTCAGCCAATTCTCCACGACCAAAAAAGCTCTGTCAGTGCAAATCAGGGGTCAAATGACGCTGCCAATCTTTTTTATATCAGATGGATTGCTCATTATGAATTTGTACCAAATGAACAAACAGTCAACCAAGCTGACTGTCTGGAAGTGATGAAAAAGGCCACAAGAAAAAGTTAGATGAAAACAACCTGAACTTTTCAACAAAAACTCAGCGCTTGTAGCACGACAATGCAAGACAGCTCACATGACACTATCCATGAGAGGGTTTTTAGCCAGTAAACAAATAACTATATTGGAGCATCCTCTCTAGTCACCTGATCTGGCCCCCAGTGACTTTTTTCTTACTCTGAAGATAAACAAAATATGGAAAGGAAGAGATTTTGATGACATTCAGGACATCAAGGGTAATATGATGATGGCTCTGAAGACCATTCCAGAAAAAAAGAATTCCAAACTTGCTTTGAAGGGTGGACTAGGTGCTGGCATTGGTGCATAGCTTCCCAGGGAGGAATACTTCAAAGGTTGCCCTAGTGATATTCAGCAATGAGGTATGTAGCAATATTTCAAGGATGAGTTTGCAAGCTTAATTGTTAGACCTCATAGTAAGTAAGGACGTGGAAAGTGCGAAATAGTGTCTATTTTTATTCAAGATCCTGTGTGCATCTGCCAGTTTTATTTTCCATGATGCTCAGAAAAAAAACTGATGCACCACTTTTATTTTCTTTTTTACCTAATTCTTTTTTTCTTTTTGAACTGAACTGGGGGCCTCACTGCATTCGGGAAGCACACCCCAGTTCAGCATGTGGGTCCTCCTGGGCCGGAGTCAGGATTTGATCCTCGGTCCTCGGGGCTTCAAAGCGAGCGCTTAACCCGCTGAGCCATCCCGGTTTTCCCACCACTTTTCTTTTAAAGAAGGTAACTCCAGCTGTGAATATGACCAAGGTGGAACAAAGGCATAGCATAAGAAAATCTTTATTCCTATATTACTACCAACATAAGAGTCACGAGTGCACCTAAGCACAGGAAGGAGCCTGAAAGGTATTAAATGCTTGGAGACTTTCTGAGTGGGCTGCCTGGAAGCCATGATGACCCATGTCTTCAAAAGCATGTCCCACAGTCCAGCTGCATTGGAGTTTTGTTGTAAAGATAGTGCAAGAATTGGAAAGAAGTAAGTGGTGAGAGAAAAAGAGAACAACCAAACTGAAACAAGAAATGAGAAAAAGCAAAGAAAGTACAGTCAATTCTCCTACTGTGCCTGTTTGAAAAACATGAGTTTGTTCCAACACAATAGCTATATTAAGAAACAGTTTGAACACACATAAATTTTGTGTTTTCTTGTGTGTGATTCCATTCCTGTTAATCACTTGGTAAACACAGAAAACCATACCTCACTGAACCAAGCCACCTACACAAAATGCACACATGCCACATTCCTCAAACTTCTAACACTGACCTCGGTTTAGCAAGTGTTTTGAGACTAACCATTCACATCTGTGTTATAACTACCTTTCTGATTTCAGATACCCTTCCACTACCTCACAATAACTCAGAGCTACAATCCCTCTGATACCCACTTCCATAAGTAAACTTCAGGTCTTTCTCAAGGCAAAGAGTTATACGCGGACTGATCAGAAAGTATCCAGATATGTAATATAAAAAATGGAGGCATTTATGGCTGGATTTTTTTTGGAAAGCCTGCATATGCTATAGTATTTATGCAGTTCTTGACCACATAACATATGTAAAACTATGCTACCATTTTATTAGCTTTCTATGGTTTTTTTAGTGTCACAGATAAAGTGTGTAGTGTGTGCCGCAAACCCTTTTCCTTCATAAGTCATGTTTGTTTGATGTGTGTGCAATTCTGTATTGCTCACGATTTTTTAGGATTGCAGATGTCATGTTCGAGCAAACGGTAGGAGAAAAGGGGAAAGTATCACGAAAGCAGAGAGAAAGATGGGCAGAAAATGTTGGAGTCAGTCTTAAGACGGTATCTAAAGATGGATCTACTGACAGAATGAATAAGTTGAAGATATTACTAGACTGTTGTGTTGCAAGTACCAAGCACCTAACTATCTAGAAAAAAGGGTAAGAGATGTTACAATTACATAAGAACGATGGGGACGATACTGCAGTCGACTGACCAGATCTTCCTTCTGAGTCTCTATTCCCATCTCTGCTGAGATTGTTGCTCACTGAGGAACCACAGCTGAGAATGTGCCCAAGAATTGCTCTTATCAGAAGAAGTGACTTTCCAAAGTTACGCCCCTCTCAGGGGTATGCAGAACCACATACAATGCAGCAGTATACTATCACGAGGGTAATGAGAAATGAACGTTTTAGACAGCTTTTATGAACACAAACTCAAAAACATTGATAAAACTTTCTAGAGGTCACAACTAACTGTCCAACAAACTGAGAAAAGCCAGTTTATACTCATTAGGCAAAAACTGAGAACTGGTTTAGGGAAGAAGGCTAGAGCCAATTTCCAGTCAGTTATGTCCAAATTTGGGATAACTAAGGTGTGACGTTACAGGGTTTTTGTCATAATGGCCAATATCTTTTAACTCCATACACTATTCACCAGTAACGAGGAAAACTTAAGCATTACTGAAACTTCTGCCTCCTCACATTGAGAACTTTCTCTGGTCAACTAAAAACAACAACAACAACAAAACAAGTTTTATAAAATACAAAATTACAGAAAACAAATTTTTTACTTAAAATATTACATTAAGGTTTCTGGAGTCCTACAAACCTTTGGAGAAACTGAGACTCGGGTAATCACACTGAGCTGATCTCAATTAAAATGCAGAATTGCCAGTTTAGTTCATCTACCTGTTACCATATTGCCTTTCATCAGAACATATAAATCAACATGATAAAAGTTATATATACTGTGTGGTGTAGACAAGTACCAAAAATATAGTGTGTATATGTGCGTATGAATATACATATATATGTATACACACATATATATACGTATTCAATAAACATTTGTTCAGTGCAACTGAATGATGTTCATTTTCTAGTTAGAAAATAAATTATCCTCCAACTCTGTGCACCTGAGGTCCATTAAAATCTTGTTTAAATATTGCATATTTTTTAATGGCTCAAGGGAAGAAAAATTCAATTAAATGGAAACAGTAATCAGGCAACTAAAATAAAACACTTTTAAACTGTTCACATCTTTAATTTTTTTAAGAAACAGATGTTTACTACATAGTCTTTACATTACTTTGGAATTTGGGCCTATCGATGGAAAATTTTTCAAACTCAATTTTTAATAATTTATTAAATGTTGGGGGGTGACTTTGGTTAGCAAGATTATATAGGTTTCAAGTGTACAAATCTATCATACATCATCTAAGTGTTACACCATGTGCTCACCAACCAGAGTCAATTCTCCTTCTGTCACCATATATTTGACCTCCCCTCTCCTCCACCCCCCACCCCACTTCCCTCTGGTTACCACTATATTTTTGTCTTTGTCCATGAGTTTCTGTTTCTTTGTATGTTTTGCTCATTCTTTTGTTGCTTGCAGTTTTATATTTCAAGTATGAATGAAGTCATTTAGTTCTTGAGTTTTTCTGTTTGACTTATTTCACTTAGCATGATAATCTCAAGAACCATCCAAATTGTCACAAATGACAGTATTTCATCTTTTCTCATGGCTAAGTAATATTCCATTATGTAAATGTACCACATCTTTTTTATCCAGCCATCTATTAAAGGACACTTTGGTTGCTTCCATGTCTAGGCCACTGTGAATAATGCTGCTAATACCCCAATTCAACAACACAAAACCAAACAATCCAATTAAAATATGGGCAGAAGACCTGAACAAACACTTCTCTCAAGAGCATGTAGAAAGGACCAAAAATATATGGAAAAAAAACTCCACTTCACTGGCTATTAGGGAAATGCAAATAAAAGCCACGATGAGATACCACCTCACACCTGTTAGAATGACTATCATCGATAAGACAAATAATCCATTTTTTTTCCTGAAGTGTTGATGAATCTTTTTTGCTTAAAAATATGCAATATTTCATCTGTTCCAATCACCTTAAATGTTTTCTATGGTGATCTAACATGTTTTCTTAATTTAAGAGTAGTAAGGCCATATAAAAACTGTGAGTTTTATCTTAGAAAAAGAATATATAACTTTCATTCCAGGTCATTGTTATGAAGATTTGCCTTTAAAATAAACTGTTGACACTTTACCCTAAATTAAGAAATGACTGAATTAAATGAAAACTCAGTACTTATTTAAAATTCATACAATTAAAATATAAACACCAATGGTGTTTAGTATACTTAAAGAGTTTTGCAACGATCAACATAATCCAATCGGAGAACTTTCATCACCCCAACAGAATCATCACATCCGTTTGCAGTCACAGCTGAACCCCACCTTCAGCTCCAGGCACCACTAATCTTTCTGTCACTATACATTTGCCTATTTGGTACTTTCCACATAAATGGAATCACAGAATCGATAATCTATTGTGACTGACTATATTCACTGAGCATCATATTTTAGATTCATTCACCGTAGTATGTAATCAGTATTTCTTTTATTGCAGCATAATATTCCATAATGTGGATATACGATATGCTCTTTGTATATTTATGGTATAATTGACATTTAGATTGTTTCTAGCTTTTGGCTACTATGAATTATGCTTCTATAAACATTTGTGTAGAACTTTGTTTTTCAATTCTCTTGGGTAGATTCCTAGGAGTAGAATTGCTAGATGATACAGTAATTCTAAATTTAAGTTTTTTGAGAATTATTTTCCAGAGTGGTTGCACCATTTTACATTCCTTATAGCAGTCATGGGAGTTCCCATTTCCCACATCCTCACCAAAACTTGTTATTGTCTTTCTTTTTATTACAACCATTCTTATGGACATAAAGTGGTATACTTGTGGGTAGAAAGTGTTATACTTGTGGTTTTGATTTCCTAATGACTAATAATGTTGAGCATTTTTTTCATGTGCTTATTGACCATTTGTGTATCTCCTCTGGGGAAATCTCTGTTCAAATTCTTTGGCCATTTACTAATTAGGCTTTGTCTTTTTATTATTGAGTTATAAGAATTCCTTACATATTTTGGATACAAGTCCCCTTTATCAGATATATGACTTGCTATTAGTTCCTACTAGTCTGTAGATTATCTTTTCACTTTCTTTTTTTTTCTGTTTTATTATAATCTTTTTTTATTGTTAAATTTATTGGGGTGACATTGGTTGGCAAAAATTACATAGGACCCACGTGTACAAGTCTACATTACACTGTCTATGCATTGTATTATGTGCTCACCCATCACCATATATTTGATGCCCCTCCCTACTTCCCCAAACTCCCAACTCTCCCACCTACCTCCCCACATCCCCTCAGGTAATCACTAAACTATTGATGGTGTCCGTGAGTTTTTGGTTTTTTGTTCCTTTCAATTTTATATTCCACCTATGAGTGAGGTCACATGTTTCTTGATTCTTTCAGTCTGACTTATTTCAATGAGTCTCTTCACTTTCTTAATGGCACTGTTTGAAATGTGAAATTCAAGTGTTTACTTTTAATGAAGTTTAATTTATAATTTTTCTTTCTTTATGGCTTGTGCTTTATGGTGTTATGAAGTTATTTTTTAACACAAGGTTATAAAGAATTATTTTTTCTTTTAAACTATATAAGTTTATGTTTAAATTATCGATTTTCAAATGTGATGAAGGCATAGATGTTGAAATTTAAAATATACATTTTGATTCATTCAACAAGCTTTTTATTGAGCACCTACTATGTGCCAGGTAAGTATTAAGTTTTAGAACTTTTTCAAATGTGATAATAAAGTTCTGACATCAAGAAAATTCTCAAGCAGAAAAATGACACACAAATAAGCAACTATTAAGTCATCAAATTTTTTTGAACAGAAAAATAACATGTAAAAATTTGCTGTTAAACTGTTTATCTCTCCTCATTATCCTGATAATATGTGTAAAGCCTTTCCTAATTACCTGTCATGGGCAATTTTTGCATGCTTTCTCAATGTCCATTTTCCCTTTCTCTTCTCCCTTAGCTAGAGTTACAGATCAAAGACAAGATGCATAGTTATATTTAATTTTAAGATAAACAACAAAAAAATTTTTTAGTATATGTCAAATACAGTATCTGAGTCAAGCTTATAGTAGAATTGATTGTGAATAAGAGCATAAGTCACATGTTTAGCTGGCAGAGAAGATGGGAGTGGGTATAAATGGGCAGATGATGTGCGTTGCTGATATCATTGCATAACTGACCTTTACACTGAATGAGAGGGACCCAGAGGAAGCTGTTGAGCAGAGGAGTAGCATGTTACATTACATTAATGGATCCTTCTATAAAAGTCTGACTGTGGGGGTCAAAAATAAAATTGAAGAGATGAAAGATGAGGCTTCTGTAATAAACAGGTAGGATGATAAGGGTGGCTTGCATCAGGCAGTTAGCAGTGAAGGCTGTGAGAAGTGGTCACATAACCTCAATGGAATAGAAGTGTCCCATGACTTAAAGCATAGACTGAAGAATGAGTTCAAGATTTTTGGCCTTCAGTTAGAGAAATAAAGTTGTTATTTAATGAAAAGGGATCAGGTTGTTATTTATTGCTGTTTCCTATAAGAAGTTATAAAGCTTGATGAGATCAAGAGCAGAGTAAGAGAGGAAGATCATCAAAGGCAATTAAGAAGATCTTTTTAGTGTTTGCTTTAAATGTCACTTTATCAAAGGAGTCTTTCACTACTGCCATGTTACACAGTATATGTTTGTTGTTACTCACTCAATGACATATATATTCTTAAACTTGCCTCTTAATCTCAGGCTTTAATCCTAACCTACATATTCTTGTATACTCAACTGCTACCCAATTTTTCTACTGGAATATCAAATAGACATTCCAATGTAACTCAAAATATTCGAAACCAAATTCCTGGGTCCCTCCCCCCGACCTGTTCTACTGCCATCCTTTCTCAACTCAAATGCTGTACACTCCATTCTTCCATTTGCTCTGATGGAAAACCTTGGAGTCATCCTTGAGTCCTGCATTTTTTTATCATCTACTGTCCACTCTATTAGAAAAAACAAACAAAAAACTCATTTGCTTTATATTGTATATGCAATATATCTGAACCTGCCCAATGTCTTGCCTTGCTGCCATCTGTTGGAGATGCAGTCACTGTGCTATCTGTCATCCTTTGAAGGGATTGTTCAATTAAGAGTCTTGGGCTGCAAACATTCTTCTATACAAAAGCTAGTGCCAGGCTGCCACTTGGTCCCAGATTCATCTTACTTATTAGGAGAAAACTTTCCTCTGTTATAGGTAGTACACTTTCCCATATTGCTTACAGGTGTGTGTGTGTGACTTGGCATCTGTCCAGCCCCTTCAGGATATCTGCCCCCTTCTGGAAGGGAATGTATCTTTGCCTGCAGTCTTAGAGGAATACATGAGTCCAATGCCCTGCCTCAGCAATCAGCTGGGTCCTCCTGGCCATGGCAGACCTTGATGCCGATCTTGCTCTCTCTTCTTTCTGTACGTAGAGTGCTATTCCAATTGAAATAGAAAGATCAAAGGTTGGGAGACACAAATGGGTTTTGAATTTTTAAGACTACCAGTGTAGGCAGAATAAAATGAGCTCCAACAAGAGGATGGGAGTGGATGTAGATGCGCAGATGACGGGGGTTCCTAAAATTCCTTAAGGACCTTGACTGTTTCTCTGGGTGTGATAGGTACCACAGGAAGGTGCTAAGCTGAGGAATGGCAGTCTGTCAGAAAAAATGTGTTTGTTTTGCCTTTGCAACATATCTGAGTCAGACCCACGTTTGCAGCCTTCTTGTGTGTCAAGGAGCACCTTGAGTGTTCATTCCTCTTTAGTGATTCCAAATGCCTAGAAGATGCAATGGAATGATGTCTATGGATCCTACTTCTGGCAATTGGCATTGTTAATGTCTTTGCCATCTTCCATGCAAATCCTCACCTGGGATTGGTAGGTATACCTTCTTACTTAATACCGACCTTGTCTGGGTCACCCTCTCTCACTTGAATTACTTTAACAACCACCTATCTGGTTGATTTGTTCTAACCTTGTCCCCTTACATTAATTCTTAATCTAGACATGATAATTTTGTTATACTGTAGCCAGATCAAGTCACTCTTTTGCTTAACATACTGCAATCACTTTCTATTTTACTCAGTACAAAGCATGATGAGCAATCAGCACAACTCCTCACCCCTTTTCTCCTCCCTAACCCCTTCCCTTTCCCCGCAAGCCCTTTTTGTCTCTGATCTATATCCTTCTGTTTTTCCATTTGCTCTCTTGCTTCAGCCATACTGGCCACCTCACTGCTCCTCTAATAAGGCAATCACTGTCCCATATTATAGCCTTTGCTTCAGTTTTTTCTTCTGCCTGTAATGCTCTTTATTAGTAATCCACACATGACTAACACCTTCAGTTATTTCACTGAGGCCCACACTGACCACCTTATTTAAAATTGCAAACTGTCCCCACTGTTACGTTTTCCCAGGATTCCTGATCCTTTTGTGGGCCTCTACGTTTTCTTTTCCTCAATAGTATTTATCATCTTCTAACATACTGGATTGTTTCCTTATTTATATTTATTGTTCATTGTCTAATAACCTCCTCTGGCTTGCTTGAGGGAAAGATCTTCATATCTTTTCTTTTATGTATGTCGTAAGTGCCTAGAATGATACATGGTGTGATGGTTATGAGATACACTTTTATTGACTGAATAAATGTTTTGAATACTTCTGTGTCTTTAGTGGTAGAACAGTATTTTCCACAAAAATATATTTGTTGAGTGAATGAATTAACGTTTTTATTAATGACTGAGATGAATATTATGAAAAGATTCAGATAGAAATGAACTATAGAGATAATATACTAGCCATCACTGCATAAAGTTTATGAAAAAAAGTTTCCAAAACAACAAATATAAAAGAGAACTTAGTCTTTTTCTCCTGTTCCAAAGGCACTAAGTAGATGAATTATTTTTATGGTAGAAAAATATGACGTCAACTTAGAATACTATTATCATAACTATATCAAAATAAACAGTGCAGTAGAAATATACAACTTACATATAAAACCAAGTAGAGAGAATGAATCCCCAAAAGTCTCACCATGTCACAATCATAGTGACTTTGTATGGAAGAAGTTTAAACATGTTATTCCATTTTCCACCAGGTAAACAATGGAAATAGCTCTTTCTTTGTATTTGATAATCTTCAACAAAATGACCTTACCATGAATATTTTTATCCTACTTCTAGCCTTAGTATTTATTTAAAAAGACTATAACATGCTTTTAATGTTAATTTACTAATTTACTTTCAAATTACTAAAATGCGTTATGTGACCATTTTCCTTCTGCATTTTATGGTTCTTTAATGTTTATTGCTTGTTTTGAGTATATGTTAGCAGCTACTCATTGCTTATCTAATCTGCCAAAGAACAGCAGTTTATTAAACATAATAATAAATAATTTTTCACATTTATTTTAGGTAAAAAAATGCCTCTTGAATGTACTGAATACAGAGCATTTAAATAGCTATATTAATATAACTTGATAATTAATTTTCTCTTGGATAGGTATTACTTGACAACATATTTCAAAGCATTTAGGAGCTATGTTAATTGTAAGTTTTTAGAGTAAAATGGACATTATGGTGCAGAATATATATTTGGTTAATCTTGCTCCCTGCTCCTAACCCAAGGAACAGCTGATAATTTGCCATCAAATGTACTGAGCTATAACTGACTTGTAATGGCACGTAAGTTTAAGACGTACAACATGATGATTTCATAGTATGTATACAGTGTGAAATGATTACCACAATAAGGTTAATTGATACAACCATTACTTTATATAGGTAGCATTTTTTTTTTTTTTTTTAGTGACAACATTTAAGATCTACTCTCTTAGCAATTTTCAAATATAAAATACAGTATTAATTAACTATAGTCATCAGGACAGCTGATAATTTAATCTTTATTATGAACATATTTCTAAGCTTGTTTTGTGCATTTTTGATATCTCTTTTTCCAGGCTTTTCATATCTAAATGATAAGTCCTTGATTTTCTCCTAATAAATTTCATATAAATTTTTTTTTGTCTTATGCATCTTCTCATGGTTTATAAACCTTTCTAGAGAAAACAGAAAAAAGTGGGGGCAAAGAGTAGAAATTATGAATTTATCTTACTATTAATCAAATTCAGATATTAAAGGCTTAGGCATACTTAAAATCAATCAACATTTAAAGAGTAAACAGTGAGAAGTTGCATTCTGTTTTTAAAAATTATTCAATAAAAGTTTTATAAAGAGGAATTATTGATTGGTCAAAGAACTTACGATAAGATTTGAATTCATTAAAATAAATAATTTGCACTAATATAATTCTTTGGAGGATTGAGAAGAATCTATAAAATGGTTGTCTTATAAAATCTATTTTATTCTTTGAGGAGAAGTGAAATGTAGTGCTAAAGAAATATAGAACTAAATAAAAATAAATAACACAGATCAAGACAGGGAAAATATTTATAGGCATTAAAATAGTAAGAATAATGAAAAACTAGAGCTGATAGTTCACTATAAATTTAATTAGCATCAGCAATATACTAGGCTAAAATAAATGTACATAAAGAGTAAAGGACCAAATCTATTAGGGGTTCCATACCACAATAACAAAGTCTATTTGTAATTATATGAGTAAATCCTACACCAGACTTTAACACCAAAAGGGACCTTAGAAGACTTCAGCCAATTTGATGGTTTAACATTTATTTCTTCTCATTCCGTGAAACAGTTACACTCTTCATTTTACTTCAAATCTTCAAATTTGAATTTACTTCCAAAATTTCAAATAAGATTGTATCTTTAATTAGAATAATGACAAGTAATAGTAACAGCTAACATTAATTGAGTACTTACTTACTTACCTGAGAACATATAGCTAGTAAATTTTCTGGGTTTAAGTATGCATGGGTTCATAACAATTATTCCACCTTACTATTATAACGTTTATTAAGTTCTGACTATGTTTTCAGCATGGTTCCAAGTACATTACATGCGTAAACTCTTTAATCTCTATAACAAGCTACTAGATACAGAAAAGAAAATTGAAGCATGTAGTTTAAGTATTTTGCTTAATGTCACAATATTAAAAAGTAATAAGGTTAAGATTTGAACCCAGGAATTCTGGTTCCAAGGTCACATTTCTAGGAGTCTTTTCTTTCTTTCATTTTCCTCTCTTTTATCCCTTCTTTTGCTCATTCATTGTTTCATTTACCAATTCATTCAATTAAAAAAACTGTATTTTAATTTGTTCATTCTCTACCATATATCAGACACTAGGTTGGGTGCTCAGAATATGAAATTTCCTCCTGGAAAGTAACAAAATATGGGGAGATAAAAAGAATAAACCAAATCAAGCAACCGAACAGTTAACAAAATTCTTAAGGACCAGAAAGCATTTAGGCACTGGCGAATCCAAAAGCTTCAGGGCTATGACTTTTGGGCATTTTGGGTCTGTCAACACTGTGTTAATCTCCATCTTATGTTTAGCTCTCAAAAATTAGATTTGATCTCATATTTCAAATCTTGTCCAACAGATACCAACAAATACGAACACTTTGTCATTGACTTGAGATTGTCCAGCACAGAACTCACAGCTGTTATTTTAAATTCCATATTGACTCAAATCTGTTTCATCATATATAAACCATCTGTTTATAATCCCTGCAAACCTCATGCCTAGAAAGAGCAAAAATTATATTTATATTCTGTATCAGTTATTCTCAACCATGACCACACATTAAAATCATTGGTTGTGTTGAATAAAAATATAAAATGGATCCTACCCTAGACCAAGGGTATCTCAGGGTAAGGTCCAGAACATACACTGTTTCTTAAATCTCCCTAAATAACTGTAATGCTTAGTTGGAGTTAAGGACCACAGATATATATTATCCAGGTATGTCTCTAATTACTATGCCTAATTTTGTCATTAAACCTTTTTTAGGTTTTTGTTTTTTATTGTCCGTAATAAAAAGGGAAAGATTTTAAAGAAACCAAATAATAAAATGATTGATCTAATAAATATAATAAAATATATGATAATAGACCCCAAGCTTATTCTTTATCCTAGCATCAACTAATTATTTTTAGAAATATTTAATATTTAAAATGGAAAGACTTAGCTTTCTCTCTTATTTCTGGAAGATAAGACATAAAATCTTTAATAGAATTGACCAAATATTGACCTGCTTGGAAAATTTCTAGATCAGATGATGTCTTACAGTTACTTCCCCATTAATAATTTAATTGTTCAATACTGAGAGTTGCAAAGTCATTATGGCACAATAAAATCCCAATCATTTTTAAAATAAGAATATTCAGATGATCGACCTTTACTGGTCAGTTTTTAGTTTAGTGTGATCAATAGTGTCTTATTAATAAATTATTATTTTTACAGAAATTATAATTTCCATCCAATTTAATTTTACCTGAGGAATATGCATTATTTTGAAGTTCTGATATTCTCATATTGAAACTAATACGTAATTCATTCATTAAATCCTATGTATATGGCTTGATAGAAATATTATTCCATAACTCTAGATAACACATGAGGAATTTTGATTAAGTGTTCCATGACTAGTGCTAATAATACTCAGAAAAATAAAAAGTAGCCATTTCTCATGCTACAACATGAAATAAAGATACTGGATGATTAATGTGAAAAAACACTTATCTATAAAAATTTCAAATGATCTATAATAGAAGATGTAAGAAGGTAAAGTCTTAGAGTGAGGATTTTATTTTTTGTTTCTTATTTTTAATGCAAATCTTCAAATGCTTCTTTGTTCAGCTATAGAATAAAGAATAAACACTGGAGAGGATCTTTCTTACTGGAAGAATCACTAAACAGATTTTAGATAAGTCAGTATAAGGTCAGTAAGCACTTCTGCCCCAAAGGAAGACTATTTCATGGAACCCTGACAAAATGTCTCCTCTACTGTGTCTTGATACATAAGTGCAGAGAGGAAAAACAATTTGCTTAATTGCCAGAAAACTTCAGGACAGAGAAAAACTAGGACTGCTCTCCTTTCAATAGTGAAGTTCAATGTTACTCTGAATTCTCCTATACTCTAAGATAATTGACTGCATCAAAAAGGTCTGCAAGAGTTTACAAGGAGAACTATCTGTGCAGAAAGTAGAACAATGGAGTAGGACAGGTGTTCAACATCTGACAAAGGTGGTTGCTACAGAATGGTATGTGGTTGAGTGTTGAAGACCTTCCTGACTCAGTCATATTGATGAATTTTAAACTTAAGTGTGAAACCATGCCTCAAACTGGTATAACTCGGGGAAGCTGGCATGGCTCAGTGGGTTAAGTGCTCACTTTGCAGCCCCAGGGACCGAGGATCGAATCCCGGCCCCGGCCCGTGCAGACCCATATGCTGAATTGGGGAGTGCCCCCAGTTTGGTTCTCACCAGGGTAAGACCCCGGCCCATTTCTTGCCCTGTGCAGCCCCGTACCCACCTGTGGAATGAAACTATGTGGAAAAACCAATGCTGTGAACTATGGAGACTGTTCTGGGCCCTCCCCCTTCTCTCTGTCTCTGTATCTCTCTCTCTCTCTCTCTCTCTCTCTCTCTGTCAAAAACAATAAAAATAAATAAAATAAAAACTGGTATAACTTGGAGAAGGGGAAATGTTTTCTGAAGAAGCATTGTGATAGGAACTGACATGCTAGTGGTGGTACTTCAATAAATTTAATTAAAAAAAAAAGTAATTTGTAAAAAAAAAAACTGGGTCAGTGATTGGTATAGCATGGTTTTATTTTGCTTGTGTATCAGTAGGTGATTGAAATGGCACATGGATAGTGTTTGATTTTGAGGGGCAACCTATTTTGAAAATGATACTTTGAAGATTCAAGAGAAGCAGTAACAGTTCTAAAAAATGGTTGCTCACTTATTTCCTTGTCACATTTTCCAGTTCTTTTTTTTACAATTAAATGAGGACTAGCCCCTTTGGCTTGGTTAAGGTTTTGGGATTCTTAGATCATTTAGGCAGATCAAGAATGACCCCAAAGAGTGTGACCAGATTTATTGTTAATTGGGTCATTTTGGTCCACTGGTATTCACTCAAGTTACACAGTCAATAAAGGGCTTAGGGAAAGCAGGGATGGCTCACTGAGCGCTCACTTTGCAGCCCCGAGGACTGAGGATCAAATCCCGGCCCTGGCCCGTGCAGACCCATATGCTGAACTGGGGAGTGCCCCTAGTTTGGTTCTCACTGGGGTGAGACCCCGGCCCAGTTCCTGCCATGTGCAGCCCCACATCCACCTGTGGAAGAAAACTATGTGAAAAAGCCAGTGGTGTACAACTATGGAAACTGTTCTGGGCCCTCCCCCTTCTCTCTGTCTTTGTCTCTGTATCTCTCTCTCTCTCTGTCAAAAACAATAAAAATCTTTAAGAAGAAAGGGCTTAGTGTATTTGTATCTCAACCAGAACATAATGATTATGTATGTAAAAACATAAAAATAAACATAAGACTAACTAACATGAATTAAGCATAAGGAAATTTTACTTTTTTATTTTTTAAATTTAATTTCAGTCAAAGAAACATGCATATAGTTAAAACGTAAAATCAAAAATTTTATCCACAATGAAATTTAAAGCTTTTCTTTTATGCTTAATGAAATCCATTACTTTAAGAGGTGAATGTATCTTATTATTGGTAATCTCATAAAAAATTTGTAATAGAAGGGAGATGCCAAATTTTATAAAAGGTTATGATGGCAATCATCATAATTAATGGTAAAATTTGATAGCATTATAATTAAAATCTAGGTATTTAAAACTTCTAAAAAACTTTATAAACCTTCTTTAACTCTTTATAAAGTCAAGTATGCCATTCTGACCTGTGCTATTTCACATTGTATTGAAGTTTTGAACATTGTATTTAACATTGAAGTCTTAAATAGTACATTTTAAAAAATAAAGAAAAATTGGGAAGGAAGAGAAGAGTGGATAAAACTCCTTATTTCCTTAATTACTTTGAAAAATTCAAGAGCACAAGTTCTTAGAATAATAGGTTAGTATGTTTACTGAATGCTATATTAATATTAGTAAATCAGTAGCATCTTTACGTGTATTTATTATAAAAGATTAAATACATAAACTATGAAAAAAAGATAATGATCACAAAAGAAAAAAAGTATATATGCCTAGAAATAAGTATATCAATCTGTGAGATCTCAATATAAAAAATTTAGCAATTTTATTGAAGAACATAAAACAACGCACAAACTAACGCAGACACAAGCTGTGTTACAAAAGGTAATATTATGGAGATGATTATTCTCCCCAAATTCATCTATTAAGTAATTTCAATCAAAATGTCAATAGGGGTTTAACATGGGACTTGAAAAACTAATATTCTAATTAAGCTCTGACAATCAACATTTATAAAGACTAGCTAAAGAAGTGTGGTATGCATGTACGTTTATATGTATGTATTGAGCATGTAATTGTTAAGAGCTTGTCATGCACCAGGAGCTGTTCTAAGCACCTGAGCCACAGCAAGAATAAAACAAAGATACAAACCCTCATGAAGCTTATTCTATAGTTGGTGTGACAGACAATAAATTATAGATACTATGAATTAAAGCAGAATACACTACTAGAATCTGTTACACCATTTGAACAAAGTCTTGATGGAGGTGAAGGAAATATCCTTGCAGATATCTAGAAGAAGGGTAGTCTAGGCAGAGGGAAGACCAAGTCAAAAGTCACAGGATGGACCTTGAGATCCTCATGCTAAGCAAAATAAGCCAGACAGAAAGAACTGTGAACCATATGACTTCACCCATATACGTAATATAAAATGAAAGCGAGAAACATGTCATGGACATTGTCAATACTTTAGTGGTTACCTGAGGGTAAATGGGAAGGGAGTGGGAGACGAGGGAGAAGACATCAAATATATGGTGATGGAAAGAAAACTGACTCTGGGTGGCGAGCATACAACGCAACACATAGACTAGGTACTGCAGAATTGCACACCTGGAACCTATGTAATTTTTACTAACCAATGTCACCCCAATAAATTTAATAATACAAAAGTCAATAGTAGCCTCATATAGCTGGGGTAGAGTTGCAGATGTAGTCAGAAGATAAGAAAAGACAAATTATGTAGAATCTTATGTAAAAGGGTAAATATTTGCACAGTTCTGAGTAGATGATTGACATGTTCAGCTTTATGTTTTATTTGTTAGATTTATTTTATTGTTTGAGAGAAGGTGAGAGAGACAGAGAGAGAAGGGGGAGGGCCCAGAGCAGTCTCCATAGTTGTACTTCATTAGTTGTGATATTGTTTCATTCCACACAGATGGATGTGAGGCTGCACAGGATAGGAATAAACTGGGGGCCTCCCTCATGGGAGGTGAAAACCTTCACCGTCATCCTGGTGGTTACCATTTGCATTGAAGTTCAGCATATGGGTTTTGCTCTGGCCGGGGTTGGGATTTGTTTCCTGGACCTCGCAGTTGCAAGGCAAGTTCTCAAACTGCTGAATTATGCTGGCATCCCAGTTTTATGTTTTTCTAACTAAAATTTTTGTGTCGTATAGTATTAAATCAACATTTTAAAGAATAAAATATAGTCAATTTAATTGCTCTCATAAGATTAATGTCATTCTTTATACATTTTTATTAAATTTATTGGGGTGACGTTGGCTAGTAAAATTATAGGTTTCAAGTGTATATTTGTACAGCATCTATACATTGTGTTGTGTGCTCACCACCAAAGACAAATCTCCTTCCATCACCATTTTCTACCATGATATAGAATATATATTTCTGCTCTGGTAAACTGTATTTTATCTCTATGAGCTTCTATTTGTTTGTCATGTTTGCTTTCCTTTCTATATCCCACATATGAATAACATCATATAGCTCTCAATTCTTTTTCTTTCAGTTCTATGTTTTAAAACATCACTCTGATTCATACTACATTGAAAATGGACTGTAGAAGGCCCATGGGAAACACAGAGAGAGGGTTGGAGGTGATTATAATAATCCAGGTGAGAAATAATAGTTGCTCAGACCAGAGTGATTAACAGAGTTAGTGAAAAGTGGGCAAATTCTAGATATATACTGAAGGCAGAACAAAGAGAATTTCTGTATGGCTTGATGTGGAGTGTGGGAGATAGGATGGGCTTAAGGAGGACTGGAAAAGCAAGGTTTTTATGCTGTAAGATGGAAAAGACACAGAAAGGTTTTGGAAGCATACCAAGAGATAACTTTTTGACATTTTCAGTGTACAATATTCTTTAGATATACAGGTAGAGATATTCAATAGGTGTCTAGATACATGCATTTGATTGTGGCATCTGAATTAGAGGTAAAATTTTGAAAGCTATTGTATGTATATTTAAAGCTATGAGAGAGCATGAAATTACAAGAAGAGATGGAGGACTGAGCCCTGGGTCATTTCAATATTAAGAAGTCATGAAGAAGAACATAATCCAAGAAAAAAAGAGTGAGACAGAACCATGGGTAAGGTAAGAGAAAAACAGAGACAGTGTGCTTTCCTGTAATGCAAGTGGAAAATATGGAAATCAAAGAGGAAAGAATGATCAACTACTCACATGTTAAATGCTGCTCAGACATTAGCTACAACAAGGAGTGAGGACTGCCCACAATATTTAGCAATATACACGCAGTAATGAGCAGTTTCTGTGGAGTAGTGGGGCAAAGACCTATTTTGGAATAGGTTTATAAAAGAATGCAAAGAAAGTGTTTGGGGGCAGTGAATAGACACTCTTTTGAAGAGCTTTGCTGCAAATGGGAGTAGAACATAGAGCAATTCCTGTGGTAGGTGAAGGGTTAAGAGCAAAAATTTCTTCTTCTTTCCTTAACATTTATTTTACTGTTTTGACACAGAGAGAGACAGAGAGAAGGAAGAGAGCCCAGAGCAGTCTCCACAACTGCACGTCATCATCTTTCAACATAGTTCCATCCACACAGGTCAGCAGCGGTGGGGAGGAGTGAGCAGGGTGGAAACCAGGCGGGGGGCCTATTGCATGGGAACATTGATCTGGTGAGAACCAAACTGGGGGCCTCCCACGTGGGAAGCACACCCCAGCTCAGCACATGTGTCCCATCAGGCTGGGGCAGGAACTCGATCCTTGGACCCGGAGCCACAAGGTGAGCAACTCAACCTGCTGAGCCATGCTGCTATCCCCAAGAGCTAAATTTTCTAAGCTGAAAGAACTTTGTATGTTACACGTAGAATAGATTTTTAAAAAATGGTGACAAAAGAAAATGCAGTAAAAGTTGCTGAAGAATTCTACTTGAAGAGAGATGGCTGATGAAGACACCAACACAGGTGTAACAAAATTTGCTTTGTTTAAGGTTTCTTTTTGAAAATTTTAAGACTCATGCCCAGCCAATTAAACTCTTTTATCCTTTTAGACACATGGGAAGATTTAAAGCATTTCTTAAATACTCTTATGTTTTGAAATCCATGAAATCAGGTCATTTATATGCTGCATTGTTACCACACACACTCACTTTTAATATATGGATACTTGTTACCCTATTTATCTCTGCTCCCACTATTCATGAGGTAGATGGGTTCAGCCAGATATCTTTGCTTTAAACCTTACAGAGTTATTACAGGGATCAAATAAAACAACTTATGTAAATGTATTTTTGGTAAAGGACTTGTACCAATTATTTATCTTGTTTTTACTGGTAGATAGCACCTTTGTTAATGAGGTTTCCAGATAAGCTTGAAGAACAGTTTGCCGATATTTAAAAAACCAGAGCCAGCCTTAAGGAATATCTTGAAGAATATTCTTCCCAGCACATGTGATTACCCTGCAAATAAAGGACATTTCTGGCCATACAAGTTGAGGAAACACTGCATACTGTGTCCCCCCTTGGAGCTTGACAATATTAAAAAACAAAAATTCTAATAAATCCTATATTGAAGATGTCAGTTCAAAATTATATAGCAAAATATTTCCTAGTATTTTTGTTCTGGGGGTTCTCTTTCAAGGAGGTTTTGCAAAATGCCCATTACATGCCTGGAGAACTCATGCTTCATGAGAAATGTTAAGATGGATAAATTCTAATGAAGTAAAAAATGAAATTAGGTCAACTGCAGAACCTCTGAATGAAATTCATAAAATTTCTCCTGGATTAAAGAGACCAGACAAAACATTACAGAGGAAATGAAAAGTACTTGTTCTTCTCTATATCCCTGTAAGGGGACAGATCTCTTGGCAGAAAATAAATACTCAAATTATGCCAATAGACCAAAGATAAATGAACACACTTTCTGTCAAACTCTTGTGATTCAGTCAATCCTTAAATTCTGAAGACAACTTACTTTAGCAAAGATGTGTTTATTTTGCTTCCCTCAAATCTGGGCTAATATAAATGAGACTAAATTTATTATTAAAGGTAAATTTATGGAGTCAATTCCTGACTTCCTTTCCATCTAATACGTCATAGTTAAAGCGTAAAAACCCAATCACTGCATTTAGAAATTTGTCGTGAACTTAATGAGTTCCCACACAAAATTAGAAGATTTCTATTAATTATATTTGTCATTACATATAGAAGATGTGTGACTTAGTCACAAGCTTCCTCTCCAACTCAGCTCCAATAAAATTGATATGGGATAACTTCATGTACATAGGGGTGAACCATGAAACAGCATAACTTTGCCTCTTCCAGTCCTATTTCTAGCCAATTATGGGCCTCCAGGCCACTGTAGCCACATGTATCTTCTGTTTCCTGACAGGTGTATAAACCCCAAGACGGAAAATTCATAAACCCCATCTTCCTACTTATGGTAGTTTCATTGCTTGGAAATTGTACTGAAGAATAAAAAGAAGTCTACACTTTATTATGTTATTATGAGAAATTAGATCACAATATTTGCGGTCAATACATAAATCAAAATATTGGTTGTGCTATTTAGATGCAAATAAATCTAAATGATAACTACTTCTGATACAGAGAAGAAATCAGGATTAATCAATAATGCATAAAATAAGCCAGAGTTACAAAGGTCTGAATTTTTGGAAGAATAGTTCTTGGCAGTAGTTGACACATAGTGAGGAAGGCTATAAAAATGTGCGCAACAGAGTTAACACATTGGAAACATCCCTGTGGATGATGGCTTTTAGTAGACGTCTTTAAAAGAATGGCGTTTGTGGTAAATGACATTTATGTAG
Source organism: Craseonycteris thonglongyai (assembly GCA_004027555.1). Classification (NCBI taxonomy): domain Eukaryota; kingdom Metazoa; phylum Chordata; class Mammalia; order Chiroptera; family Craseonycteridae; genus Craseonycteris; species Craseonycteris thonglongyai. Next base: position 1,260 of record PVKE010022569.1, on the reverse strand, counting down.
CAATGTGGTACTTGTAACATAAACGCTTATATGCACTGCTAATTTAATTATCTACAATAGACTCTCTGTTAACTGGAACTCTAGCAACTGGCATTCTCAAGCAACTGGAAAAAAACTGAAGAAACACTACTATACCACATTTATCCATCATGGCGAGAGTTAACTGAAAGCCTACAGTGTACGCATGAAGGCCCTGAAGGCAGGGTAAGGCCTGTTTGGTCAGAAAGTCTGGGCATCTTTGTCCCTGGCATGCTGTGAGGAAAAGGTGGTGGTGTGGCTCATGGGTGTGTAATTTCCCTTGGTCCCATCATCCTGTAGAGCAGGGATTTCCAACCCCGTGCCCATGGGTGCCATGGCGCCCATGGCCCAATTCGTGTACACCCGCCATTATTTGACTGCATCAGAAGTTTTTCATAAACACTAAGTAAAATTATAATTTATATTTATACATTTGTTAAAATTTTAAAATATTGTTTGAGTATCTACACAGGTTTATTATATTCGTTGGTATGTTGGCGACATCATATGTATAAGTTCTTCCCTAGCTTTCGCCTTTGTACATGTCGCATCTTATTTAGCCGCTGCACTCTTTTTTTAAAAAAATATATTTTATTTATTTATTCATTTTTGACAGAGAGAGAGAGAGAGAGAGAGAGAGAAAGAGAGAGAGACAGAGACAGAGACAGAGACAGAACTGAACTAGGGTAGCTCCCAGTTCAGCACATGGTTCCGCATGGGCCAGGGCTGGTATGTGATCCCAGGTCCCTGGCGCTTCAAGGTGAGCGCTTAACCCACTGAGCCAGCCCGGCTTCCCCTGCTGCACTCTTTAAACTCTCCTCCACCCAACCGGGAGATGCAAAGTCGCCATTTTGATTGCGGTTGCTGGACTGTTTGGGTCGTGACGGTTAGCTAGGATCACAGTGTTTTGATATATTCGATTTTAAATGAACTAAAAGCGAGGTAGGTGATCTATTATTATGGTGGCAATTTGATATGATATTGTGGTTCTATAACTATTTTTATTTTTATTTTTTTAGTCCTAAAATGAGTGGACCAAATATGAGAAAACGAACCTATAATTTTAACACAGACTGGGAGGAATCATATTGTTTCATTCATTTAAAAGGTAAATGCGTTTGCCTGTTGTGTGGCAGTAGTATTGCAGTGCCGAAAAAACATAATGTTGAACGTCACTTTCAGACAAGTCATACCACTTTTGATACGAATTATCCACTTAAATCTGAAGTAAGAAAGAAAAAA